>JANPWX010025496.1:3067-21189 GCA_024734555.1 Trochalopteron elliotii | reverse complement strand
TTGCCCTTCTGTGCACACTGAGCAGTTGTGATGAGCTCGTGTTAAACTGTGGTCGTTCTGGGGAGGCCCTGGATTTATTTCTGTGTACAACCCATTCCCCAGTTCTGTTCTGAATTAGCTTAAACATTTAGTAAGGTCTTCAACTGCAAATATCTAATTTCTTATTCAATATTCAGAATTCCAAATGAAATAAATGATCTGTTTACATGCATCAGTCAGACCATCTGTTTCCATAGGAGAATTCAACAAAGAATCCATTAATTGTCATGCATGTTTATTCATCGTTCTTAATTCATAATTCTTATAAATAATTAAATCAGAAGATCTACTGCAAATAAACAAGCCAAGTGATTATTTTGAAGCTCCGACTTCCATACCTAAAAGAAAACAAAATTAATAGCTCATGTGAACATCCAAGAAAAGGAAAACATTCAATTTGGTGGGTACATAAAGCTCTATAATTTTCTGCAACCAGCTCATCCCTTTCATCTTGCATTTAAAACTGTAATTACCATTGCCAGCAGAACATGCAGAAGGCAGCAGAAGGAGAAAACAAAGTATGGAGAGAAAGTGGGAAGGTAAATGATGTGAGAGCACCAAGAAAAGACAATTTGTCTGTGCTCCTCTGCCCGGGCTCTCACTCCCTCCCTGTCACCACCTCTGGGTATTTATAACCCTGTGCTGGGCACGACGTGAAAGAATGAGCACAAATGTCCTCTGCTAAAGACCCTGGAGGATTAGAAATAGAGGGGTGATGGTGGTCTTTGGAGGGAATTTTGAGGCACATCTAAATAACATCCCTGCATCCCTCCCAAACCCCATCAATGCCGCTGCAGACTGGGGTTTGCTCCCAGCCACTCCAGGCATCATTTCTGGAAATCAGGAGTCCTTGGGCACACAGTGCTTTCACTGTGAGTGACTCCAAGCTGGAAGACGTGATTCATTGGAGCTAAAATGTAATTTTCAGAGTAGTCATCTCTCTCAGCTTATCTTCTGGGGGAAGGAGACATCTCGGCGTGCCAGGGGGTGAAAGGGCCGGGCCCTGCTGCACCACACTGAGGGTATTTTATCACTTCCACATTTCTTATTTTAACTTCATTGTCTGACACTGAAGGTAATGAAGCCATTACCTTCTCAAGGACAGAGTTTTTTAAAGTATTGGGAGTCTTGTAGCTGGAGAATACTGAGCCTGCTGTACTGTCAGACATAAATGTACCTAATGCATCTCTGGCTCTCCTGCCCAGCCTCGGAAATGATGGGGCCGGGCTGGTTATGGCCTGATGGTTTGGCTCAACTTCTTCTGCCAGCTCGCTGCAACTTCCAAAGCTGCTGTCTGTATTCCCACTGCAAAGGAGGGTACAAAACCAGCAATGATTTATGGCTGTCCCCTCCGCTTTAATAATCTGAATTAGCTCAGATGCACAGCTCCACTGAGGGACCTTTGGTGAGGGCTGTGCACGGGCACAGGGGAGCTGGGATTCCTGAAATCCCAGTAAATCTTAGAGCAGTGGAAGGCTGTGGCAGCACTGCTGGACTCCAGTGAAGGGGCTGGGCAGGGCTGTGTGCTCCCTGCTGCTGCTCTGGGGGAGCTGTTCCTGTGCTGGGGCTGCAGCACCTGCCCCAGGTGTGCAGGGACACTCCTGCCCTCCCTCGGGTGTGCAGGGACACTCCTGCCCTCCCTCAGGTGTGCGGGGACACTCCTGCCCCTCCCTCAGGTGTGCAGGGACACTCCTGCCCCTGGCCCAGGTGTGCAGGGACACTCCTGCCCTCCCTCAGGTGTGGGGACACTCCTGCCCCTGCCCCAGGTGTGCAGGGACACTCCTGCCCTCCCTCGGGTGTGTGGGGACACTCCTGCCCTCCCTCAGGTGTGTGGGGACACTCCTGCCCCTGGCCCAGGTGTGTGGGGACACTCCTGCCCTCCCTCAGGTGTGCAGGGACACTCCTGCCCTCCCTCAGGTGTGGGGACACTCCTGCCCCTGGCCCAGGTGTGCAGGGACACTCCTGCCCTCCCTCAGGTGTGCGGGGACACTCCTGCCCTCCCTCAGGTGTGTGGGGACACTTCTGCCCCTGGCCCAGGTGTGTGGGGACACTCCTGCCCTCCCTCAGGTGTGTGGACACTCCTGCCCCTGGCCCAGGTGTGCGGGGCTGCCCTGTAGCTGCTGCAGTTGTGGGTGTGCCAGGGACCGTGCCACTGCTGTGCCACCGCTGTGCCACTGCCACAGGGCAGGAAAACCCCTGTGCCGGGGCTGTCCCCGCTCCCTGAGAGCCATCGGTGATGTCTGGCTGCCGACCATCATCATCATCATCGTCATCATCATCATCACCATCACCATCACCATCACCATCACCATCATCATCAATCCTCCTCCTCCTGCTGGTGGCCGTGGCACCTGCTGCTCTGGGGGTCCCTGTGTGACTCTGGGGGTCTCTGTGTGACTCTGGGGGTCCCTGTGTGATCACTGCTGCTGCCCTGGGGGTCCCTGTGTCACTTTGGGGGTCCCTGTGTGACTCTGGGGGTCCCTGTGTCACTTTGGGGGTCTCTGTGTGACTCTGGGGGTCCCTGTGTGACTCTGGGGGTCCCTGTGTGACTCTGGGGGTCTCTGTGTGACTCTGGGGGTCTCTGTGTGATCACTGCTGCTGCCCTGGGGGTCCCTGTGTCACTCTGGGGGTCCCTGTGTGACTTTGGGGGTCCCTGTGTGACTTTGGGGGTCCCTGTGTGACTTTGGGGGTCCCTGTGTGATCACTGCTGCTGCCCTGGGGGTCCCTGTGTCACTCTGGGGGTCCCTGTGTGACTCTCAGGGCTCCTGTGTGATCACTGCTGCTCTGGGGGTGACTCATTGCAGGATTCTGTAGGCATTTTGTTCACCCTGCTGTTACTGGAAAGTTCTTTCTGCAGAGGCTTGGAATACAAAACTGAAAACACTCTGGTTGTAAACTGCCTCAGATAACAGGGAGCCTGCCCTAAATGCTGGGCCTGTCTGTGCAACAGTAATTCCACAACTGCAGCAGCAGCGAGTGCTGAACTCCTTCCTGCTCCCATGTCAGAGCTCTTGGTGCTGCCAAAACTGAGCCTCCATCACAGAGGAGGCTTCTCCTGCCTTCTCCTCACATTTAATTCTTTTCCAGTTGAAAAACAGTCTTTTAATGTGCTACTGCTGGGAGGTTTGGGTACTTTCTCCAAGATTGTGACAATCCGAGAATTTGGAGGATGTGGGTGGTTATAAACTCTCCCTTGAAATGTGCCATAAAGCAGCAAAGGAAGCCAGAATTCACATTATTTCCTTGTTCCACCCTACAGGAGCTGTCATCCAAGGGGGATGTGGATGTTGAATTAAAATTTAGCTGAAGAGATTTCAGCAGTACTGGGGGTTTCTTTTTGTGGCTTTTACACTGATTTATCTCTTCTAGCCCTGTTGTGTGTCTGAGTTTTCCATCATTAGCTGGCTGCAGCCTCCTCTTTAGGGATCCAGCTCCAAATGGGACATTTTTCCTTTAAGAAGGACTTCCCTGAGGTGCAGGTTTCTCTCTCAGGACTTCCAGCCTGTAGTTTTAATGTCTAGAGTGTTTTCCTTCCCCCTGTGAGCTCCTGGCAAAGTGAGGAGCTTTAAAACACAAATATTTATGGACGAGGCAGTGTTTGGATTAGGGAATGAAGAGTCTGCATCAGCTGCTTTGCTTATCTGCTTCAGAGAGAGACTCAGAGGAGCCCTGGGTGTGCTCTGAGACACCATCCCAGCTTGGATTCCTTTAAGAGCAGCCCAAAGGAAGAGAAGCTCCTTTTTCAGGGAGAATTTCCTCATGGCAGGGGCTGCCCAGGGAGGTTGGGGTCCCCATCCCTGGAGGTGTCCCAGGAATTCCTGGAGGTGGCACTCGGTGCTCTGGGCTGGGGACAAGGTGGGGATGGGGCACAGCCTGGTCTGGGAGGGCTTTTCCAGCCTCAGAGATGCTGGGACTGTGTGATTTTACAGCTTCCTGCAGAGATGTAGAGTTTGGCACCATTTCTCAGCTCCTTGGCAACGTGGCCCTGCCTGGGAGAAAAGGTTATTAATAGAGAGAGACTCCTGTGAAGGAGGGGTGGAGGCAGGAGCTGTGCTGGGCTCCAGCAGGTGCCCCTGGGGCTGGGGCACAGCAGGGCACTGGGCACGGGGCAGGGAAATGGTTCTTAGCCTCACATCCCACCAGAACCCAGCCAAAACCTCTGCGCTGCAGGAAGTGATTTGTGTTTTTATCCTGGGCAAACACAGAGCCCAGCCAGGCCCTGCCAGCCCAGCACCTTTCAGGCACAGTTAAATTAACTTTTAGAAAAATAATAAAAATAATGGCCCAGCCTAATGAACGCCTGAGGAATTCTATAAAAGACCTTGTGACACCTGCATTAATACCAAATGGGTTCGTTATGATTAATGTTATTAAAATAAATGTCAGGGCCGTGAATAATGGCCTGGCCATTATTTTAAAGTGTTGCCACTGGATCTATAAAAGCTCATGAGTCAAGCCTGGGGAAGGAATTCTGCACGTTCATGTCTGAAACCTGTGGGGAATTCAAACTTTTCTGCAAAAATAGCCCCAAAAATAACAGAGAGGAGGCTGTGTGAGCTCTCTGAAGGACAGAGTGTGCCCTGGCTGGGGCAGGGCTGCTTTTCCTGTGCCTCTGCAGGTGGGATGGGGCATTTCTGACCTGGCCATTTCTTGGTGCTTGAGGATGATGCCAGAATTGTTTGTGCTGGTTTGTGTTTGGGCTTTCATCAGGCCACTTTTTATTTTTTTTTAATTCTGCTCTTTTTAGAGGGGGATTTGTCTTCTTGGCTTTCAAAGCCCAGCACAACAGTTTTACAAACATCACAGACTTACAGAAAAAAAAGGGCTAAGAATGAAAATGTTTATATTACTTGCAGGTCAAAGTAACTATTTTCAGTGGGTTTTACCTATGCAAATCTTTTCAGCACCTTGTGAAACCTTAGGACAGATGTTCTTTAGAATCCTGATTAAAATCTCAGCTGGAATAAAATATTTAGCAAAAAGATGTTTCCCTACTCTTCAATTGCTCCTTAATTAATCATCTTTGTTAACAGGCTAGAGGACATCCTGCTTCATTTTTCCTTTTTGGCTTAGGATAATGTATGTAAATGAATTTGGGGTTGTATAATCCAATCACAAAAAAACCCAAACAACCTTGCTGCCACTGATGGTGCTGTCAGTAGGATAAAAGGGAACAGTGCTGGCCCTGGTGGTGGGGGACAGTGACAGGCAGTGTGGTGGCACTGAGCTGGGACAGAGGAGCCATAAAATGTCCAATAAAACCAATAGGAACATGAGGAAAAAGATGGATTGATTGATTGATTGATTGATTGATTGATTGGGTGATTGATTGATATCTGACTCCAGGTGTTGCCAGAGCAGCACAGAGAAGTTTCTGAGGTGTGTTTTTCCACAGAGTTAAACTCACCAGGGGTGCAAGGAAAGTAATGGGGGGAAATGTGTAATTTCTATAATTATTTTTGAAGCAATGCCCGTGCCCGGGCACAGAACTATTTTAGCTGTGGTGACGTAAGGGCCAATTAACAGGATGACATTGGGGAGGAGGTGTAAATCTGCAGGGTTTATGTTTTATTGCTGCTGGGAAGGTGCTGCAGGGACAGAGGGCTGGGCTGAGCAGAGATGGGCTCTGGGCTGGGCTGAGGTGGGCTCTGGGCTGGGCAGAGATAGGTGGGCTCTGGGCTGAGCAGGGGTGGGCTCTGGGCTGGGCAGAGGTGGGCTCTGGGCTGGGCAGAGATAGGTGGGCTCTGGGCTGGGCTGAGGTGGGCTCTGGGCTGAGCAGAGATAGGTGGGCTCTGGGCTGAGCAGGGGTGGGCTCTGGGTGGCTCCTTCCCCTGCAGGACCCCCATGTACACGTGCTGGGGCTGAGCTGACAATGGGACAATTGACAATTGGATCTGATGACCTTCAAGGTCTTTTTTCCAGCCTTTCCAGTTCTGGGATCCTCTCTCAGGGCTACACAAGATCATTTCACAGAAATTCCAGCTCAGTGCTCAGAGGTGCCCACAAAACCTGCAGGGGTTGGGAGCAGGAAAACCAGGAAAGGCTGAGGATGGAGCCCCAGCAAACACCAAAACACATGTGTGCACTTTGTTGTTGCTAGGGCCTCGAACCTCCTAATTTCTGAGGAGGTGTTTAATTTAGTTTCCTTTTAAATGAAAGCTGCAATAGGAGTGACTCATGCAGCCCTGTTTACCACGGGGGTTTTGCTCCTGGCCCTGGATGTCTCAGCCCTTACCAGCAGTGAGGGGGATGCTGTTACTGCTGCCTGGGGGCAAGATGCTGGTAAGGGAGCCTGAGAAAACCAATCGATTTCGGCTTGGCAAACCACAGAAAGAAGTCCCACACACTGCTGAGACTGATAGTGAGTGCAGCAGCAGCAGGAGCCCCCGAGGCTGGAGCGATGAGGTTGGAGATGCACTGATATGTTGTAAACGGGTGCAGCCACGCTGGTGGTTGCCAGATCTGAGTCACAATTTCTTTCCCCCTGATTTCTTGACTCTGCAGAAACACTGAGCACAGCTCGAGGATGTGGCAGCCCCGCTGATGTTGCTGCTGTGGGTGTGGTGGTGCTCCAGCAGGGAGGGCTGTGTGTGTGCAGATGCAGACAGCTGTGCCCCCGGCCCGCCTGGGAAACAGGGCAGGGACAGCACAGGGAACAAATATTCACGTTTCTGGGCCAGGGCCAAAACTAGAGGTTGATAATTTAATCTGCTGGCTCACAGCTTGAGAGTCTGCACAAACATCCCCCTTTTCTCCACACACAGGATGGATCGCACTGCCATGGGTGCTGGGAGAACCCAGGGAATAAATGGGCTCCCTGCAGTTATTAAATGTGATGGTTGGCATTCAAACCCAGGGCAAATATCTCATTCCTCAGCTTCAGAACTGTAATAAATATCTCCAGTTATTTCTGATTTATGCAGCTGCCATAAACCCTCCTGCCCATGGAAACGTGCAGGAGCCACACTGAGGCCTTTGGGGAAAGGCACAGATATTTCTTCAGGCCGGAGCTTCTTGATGGAACACCAGGTCCCTTTATGAGTGTTTGTCACCTGACACCAAACCTGCTGTGACAGTGCCCCCAGTGCCTGTCCCAGCCAGAGCTGGCAGGGCTGATGGCAGGGGGTGACACCCCGTGACCCCCAGCGTCCCCTGTCCCCGTGCCTGGGGACAGCTGGGCTGCAGAGCCCTGGGCTCAGTGAGGAGAGGGCTCTGTCCACCCCAAACCCAGCAGGGACAGAGCTGTGGGACAGGCAGGAGGTGCCCGTGGGGGCTGTGCCAGGGTCAGCTCCAGCCTGGTGTCCTCTGCTGCCACCAGGGCTTTGCAGGAGCACACAAACCTCTCCTGCCTTAAACCAGGGTATAAAATCTGGGGCTGCTTTTGTGCATTCAGAGCTGCCTGCCTGCCCTTACATGGGTTTCTTTACAATTTCTGGTCACGCAAGGAGCTGCATCATTTACAGGCAGGATTGGCAGGAATGCTGAGCAGCTGCAGGACACCCTGAAATAAAGCAGGATCCTCCCCACAAGCTGGTTCATGTTATCACAACGGCTGGGAGATGGAGAGAAATCCTCTCTGACCTCTGTGACCCTGCTGGCAGGCAGTGACAGGTCCCTGCTGGGGCTGGACCCAGGTTCTTCTAACATTTCTGGAACTTGGGGAGCGTCCCTCCCTCCTCCTGCCCATGGCTGAGTGCAAGGGAATTTCATCTCCCCTCAGCTCCATCTCCAGGCTCTGACTTTCATCTTCTCTTCAGAGACTCTTCCTGCAGCTTCCCTGCAAAAGGCAGAGTGCTCTGCACACCCAAAGTGCTCCCAAAGCCACCCCAAAAGTGTCTCCCAAACCTGACTGGGGCTGGCATTGCCCTGCAGCTGTGACACACCATGGCACCAACCCCGAGCTGGGCACACATGGTGGGATTTCTGCCTGGGAGGGCTGTGGGTGCTGAACAGGGTCTTTCTGTGCTGCAACCTCCCAACTTTCAGGTGTTCTGACCCAGAAAGGGCATTTCCCATGGCTCAGGGGGGTGAGCTGCACAAGCCCTGTGCCAGGCTGGTTTTAGGCAGCTCTGGGTTGTTGGTGAGCCAAAAAAACCCCCCATCACCTCAGGTTCCTTCAGTCCCAGCCTGTGCAGACCAGGGGGAGATGATGGACTGTCCTGGGAATAACTCCTGAGGAGGGTTTTGGTTGCTCCAGCCCCAAAGTGTCCCCCTGACTCGTCCCTGGTGGCTTCAGGCTGTGCTTGGAGGGAACAAATCCGTGTCCCTTGCAGTGTGTGCAGCCTGGGCTGGGCACAGAGCACAGAGCACAGCCCCTGGCATCTCCTCATTTGCTTAGAACCACCTTAAGATGATTTTATTTAGAGTAGTTTGGGGATTTTATTTCCCTTTTCAGGGCCCCCAAACTGGATGTGCCTAACCTCATATTCCAGTTATTGAACATTTAAAGGGTGCACAGAGACATTTGACCAGGGGCAGAATGAGAGGGGACATTAACAAATCCATCACCTGCTGTTCTCCAAACTCTGTTAAACTCTGGAAGCAGCTCTGCACGGGTTCAGCCCCCAGTTCTGCCACTGACAGGAGATAATGAAGAAATCATTGAGCTCCAGGTGGAGGTTGAGGAAGGGGAATGTTCTGCTGTAAGAGCTGGAAGTTAAAGATAAGCAAAACAAACTTTGAAATTTAGGTATGCAGGCAGAATTAAGGCAAAAGCAGAGTGAAAAAAGGCTCCCACTCCAACAGCACGTGCAGTTTTGGGGCTGATTTGACTAAATTGAGTTGAACAGGCTCCTTCAGACTCTGTAATTCAACACAGGCTGCTGCTGGTGCTTGGTAAAAATCCTGCCCAGTGTGGTAATTTTAGGCACACGAAGGACGAGGCAGGCACAGCAGGTCAAAGGAAAGTTCCTCTATTTTAATTATCTGACTCCAATACTTGTGTACATTTGTACAGAGGTCGAGAGATCGGTTACACAGGTTGCCACCTCTTCCACCTGGATGGTGAACATCACCATCAATCACATTTTCTCCTCCCAGAGCAGAAATATGTAAACAATAGATAATTGCTAAAAATACACATTGTTTTCTTGAAGCTGCATGAGAATCTGCACTGCAAGATTTCAAACACTTGCAAGCAAGAAAACTGGGGGCAACAGCCCAGAGCTTGGTAGGATGAGGATGCAGGGAAAGGTATGGAATGAATCACTCTGTGTGTTGCACGTGGATAACCAAACAAAAAACAGGACTGAGAGCAGCACCTGCTTCTCCCACTGCTCCTCTCTGTGCCAGAGCTGTTCCAGCTCCCCTGGCAGGCAGGTTGGGAACAGAAACACCAGTGTGGGCTTTGCTGAGTGCTCTGGGCATGGGGAAGCTCCTCCAGCCCTCCCTGCTGAGACATTCCCAGAGAATCCCGGGGCTTTCCTCACGCCTGAGCTTCACCAAATTCAGGCAGGGATGGACGTCAAGTGTTCTGCTGCCTGCAAACCCTTTCACACACCTCTCCTTTTAGCTCTGCAGGGCTCTTAATGAAGTGTAACAGCAAAGTTCAAGCTTTTTTGGAGCAGGTTTTGAGGTGCTGCTGCCAGCACAGAGCCTTGGCAGTGTGTGAGCTCAGCAATGCTGGGATCACATCTCACAGGAGCTGCTCCAACAGCTCTGCTCCCCCTCAGGGCAACTGCTGCAGGGCTGGAGCTGTGTCAGGGCAGGTTTAGGTTGGATTTTGGGAAAGGTTCTTCCCCCAGAGGGTGCTGGGCAGGGAATGGGCATGGCCCCGAGGCTGCCACAGCTCCAGAAGAGCTTGGACAGTGCTGCCAGGGATGCCCAGGGTGGGAATTTGGGGGGTCTGGGCAGGGCCAGGAACTGCACTGGGTGACCATGAGGGTCCCTTGCAGCCCCTGTGACCCCTGAGCCCCAGGGCTGGGCAGGGGCACAGCCTGGGAGTGCTGGGCCAGCCCCACAGCCACGGCCCCGCTGTGGTTTGGCCGCTGCTGGGCTGTCTAGACAAGCCTTGCAGAGAGCCATGTGCTGCTTCCCATTTGATTATGAGACAGCCTTTTTCATCTCTAATGTAAACATGCCCGAATAACAGAACTCTGCTGTGGCATTTCTTGTACAAAAGCCCCTTTTTTGGAAGGGGAGATTCGATTAATGCGTTTCCATTCCCCGCTGCGGATATAATTTCATCTTTCCCATTTAGGCATTAGGTTTCCTGAAAAAAAAAAAAAAATTAAAAAAAGGGTGAGGTGAAAATGCTGAGCCCCTCAGAAAGGGCTGGTATTTAGCAGAGAGCTGCAGCTGTGCAAACAGGAGGCTTTGCATGGGACAAGTGAACTGAAATCCACCTGGTGACATCTCCACACCCCCAGCCCTGGCTCTGCCCTCCTGCAGACACCACCAGGACCTGCAGGGGGGATGGATAGGACCTGCCTGGCTCTGAGGGGAGCACTGCCCTGGGCAGCTCCTCTGAGCAGGGCCAGAGCACCCCAGGACTGGCCCAACAGCATCTCCCTGTGCTGAGGGAGGAGAGAGCTCTGCATCAAAGCCAAGGTTGTGCCCAAAGCCCTGGCACAGGGTGCCCAGAGCAGCTGTGGCTGCCCCTGGATCCCTGGCAGTGCCCCAGGCCAGGCTGGACTTTGGGGCTTGGAGCAGCCTGGGACAGTGCAAGGTGTCCCTGCCCATGGCAGGGGTGGAACTAGAGGATTTTTGAGGTTTTTTCCAAGCCAAACCATTCCATGATCCCGTGGAGCAGGACAAGGGGCACAGGACACTCCCAGGACAGGCTCTGAGTGCCCCTGGGCTGGCAGCCAGGCCAGGAGCAGGGGATCAGAGCCCTGCACGAACCCAGCAGCTTCTCTGCACAAAGGGCTGGAAATGGGGTAACTGGGCTAAAGAAATGAGAGATTTTTCATTTTGAAATGGGCTCTTGGCCAAGCATTCCAGTTTGGGGAAAATCTGCTCCCTGCAGTTCTTCTGAAGACTTTCTCTGCTCTTATTGTTGCCCATCCTGCTCATGTTCATGAAATTGGAATGGTGTTGAATTTCATGTGTTACTGAAGAGTTCTGAGCGTGTCTTGGCCCTAAGTGAACATACAGCAAAAACCAAGATCAGTCAAGGCAAACACAGGAATTCTCTGTTTGTCAGGAGGGAACAAGCCTCACCTTTCTGCTCTGGGGCAGAGGGAGATCTCCAGTCTCCCATCCTGTCCCTGGATGGGATCAGCTGTGCAGGGCATCACACACTTCAGAGTTTCCCTTTGTTTATCCAACCCAGACCACAAAAAGAATTCGGTGAGATAGCTGTAAATCCAAACATAAAGACTTCTGTTGAGCAAGAAAGAGAAACTAAGGTTATGAAAGATCAGAATTAAAATTTTAAAAGGTCTGTGGTGTCACTGCAGGGCAAGGAGCTGTTTGTCAGCTTCCTCACTCACAACTCAGAAATTGGTTTGAGGATTGAACAGTGCTGCAGGTGCTGTTCATAAAAGCAACATTTAGTTACAGAGCTCTTGGATCTTGTCTGAAAGGGCTTTTACAATATTTGTTTCCCAGTCCTACATGTAATGGTGTTGTCATTGGGCTTAAAGATTTTTTTTGGATTAGATTATCCATGTTCGTATCATAAACCCCAGAAATTAAAATTACTCATTGCACAGAATCCCAGAATGGTTTGGGCTGGAAGGGACCTTAAAGCTCATCCAGTGCCACCCTGCCATGGGCAGGGACACCTTGCACTGTCCCAGGCTGCTCCAAGCCCTGTCCAACCTGGCCTTGGGCACTGCCAGGGATCCAGGGGCAGCCACAGCTGCTCTGCCAAGTTCAGTTTATCTATTCCTGACCACCCACAAGAAAGGATTTCAAATAACAATAATCATAATGATGATAATAATATGACAATAATAATAATGATGATGATGATGATGCAAAGCATTTCTCATCAGCAGGGCAGGAAATGGAGCCGTGTTCTGTCAACAGCAGCCACACTCTGTGTGAGGAAATAACTCCCCAAGTGCCCCCGGGCTCAGAGCTTAATCCCTGTATTTGTATCAGGTTTAATAAGGAGATTTATATTGGACACCAAATGTTAAAATTACCTAAACTTGAAAGGCCTGCCTATGAAATGAGTCGGAATAGATTCTCTGTGGAAGTTACTGCAGTGCCAATAAGGATTAATTAAAACTCAAATGTTCTTCATTGTGTGTTAATTGAGGAATTGTTATTCAGTCAACCTTCTTGATTTTTCTCTGTGTTAAATAATCATGGCAGTATTTCACCCAGTCTCACTGTTTATTTAACCAATTAATTAAGGGAGGGGATATTCTGCATTTATTAGTATTTTAATTGGAGAATTTTATTCCCGGTGGCCTAAACATCTACATATGTTCAGGTTTGGTGTTTAGCTTTTTTACCTTGTAAATGACCAGTGTTCCTGGTTGTACACACTACAGACTGGAGAAAAAAAGCTTTCAAGTGCTCTGCACAATTGAACTTCATTAGAGCTGGAAAAGCAGGGCCCAGGTTTCCATCTCAGCTGTGCTCATGTCACACAAAGTAATTCCCCACTAAATAATGGATTTGCTTTGAGTTGGTGCTGGTATCGAGATGAGAGTTTGGCCTCTGTCACTTAAATAATTACAATGCACGTTGTGTAATGGTGTTTAGCAGTTCAAAGCATTTTATTTGATGATTATTCATTTATAAAAGGTTGCTTTGTAATGTATTCACAGTTTAGTTGGGGCCACCAAATTCAAAGCTCCACAGAGAGCCCTCCTGTAGGCAAAATGTGAGAGAATCCTCACCTTGGAAGGAGAAAATCCCCAGGTCTGAGTGGGTTTTTTCCTGTGTGACCCCACTCGAGGCGACATCCCCACCTGCCCCTGGATCCCTGGCAGTGCCCAGGGCCAGGCTGGACAGGGCTTGGAGCAGCCTGGGGCAGGGGAAGGTGTCCCTGCCATGGCAGGGGTGGCACTGGATGGGATTTAAGGTCCCTCCCAGCCCAAACCAGTCTGGGATCCTGTGACGTTACTAAAAAAAAATCCCAACTTGTGGGGTCCTGCACAATCACAGGAATTTGCAAATCTGAAACGAATCCAAGTACTTCAACATTTTTCTCTCCTTCCCTTCCCCACTTCTGCTGGGAACCAGGAGGCAGCAAACACCAGCCCAGGTTTCGTGCTGACACTCCCTATTCTGTGTGCTCTTTTTTCAATTTCCATCTGCACTCACCCTACAAACACATTTTTCCTCCTGACTTCACCAAGCCTTTTTATTTCACTGGGGAGATCAAGGCAGAGATATCCCAGATAAAGTAAGACCTTATCTTGCACAGAATAATATGAAAAACATTAAAGCATGTCCAGTGTCTTTTTGTTTCTCCACACCAAAGCCGAATGATTTATAGCCACAGTTCTTATTTCCCTGATGTAAAGTGGCTCTAGATTAAAAATTTGGCAAAATAAATGCATTTTCTCCGTAAAATGTAAAATTAAAGACTGACGTAAATTTTTTAAAGCCTGTGTTGCAATAGTTCCTGATTTAACAATTAGGATGCAGCTCCATCAGAAACATGAACCAGCCCCTCAGTAAGGGGAGCTGAGCTGAGGGCTTGACTCCCAACGGCTTGGGAAGATTTGGCTGAAGCCACATATTTGTATTTATCCTGTGATGAATACAGGCAGTCAGAGCAGCTGCCCTGGGGGGAGTGGATGTCACTGACACTGGAATTTCTCTCTCACCTCGGCAGAGGTGTCAGGGCAGATTTCTGAGCCTGTCCCAGCTGAGTCCCTGTGGGGAGTTTGTCTTTCTTTCCCCTGGCTGGTGATTTCCTCAGCCTGCCCAGCAGCTCTGCAATGTTAAATGTCCTGCAAATAACCCTGAGGGTGATGGGTTAAACACCCAGGGAAGGAGAAGGGCTCACCCAGGCAGGGAAAGCCAAAGGGGTCAGAAAAGATCTGGTGACAGGAGATAAAGGAAGGGCAGAGAACAATCCATGACAAAATCTGGGAGGACTTTGCTCTGCTCTGCTGTTCATGGCACCGTGGGGAGCCTTTAGGGCTGAGCTGACACTGAGTCCTGGCAAACAGCCAGAAATGAACATTAGGGTGGATCAGAATTTCAGGTTTTAAAAGAAAAGGAAAAAAATAAATCCTGTTTTATCCATCTCCCAGTGCCCATCCATCCAGATCTGCTCCTTGGAGACCACTGTCACTGCCTGGGTAATGGCTTTCCCTAAAAAACCCTCTTCCATGGAAACACTGTCAAAACAAGGACAAGTTTTGGGTCCATCAACCTTGACAGTGTCCTCTGTCATTATTAGCTGAATTCATCAGCTATTAATGACAGCAAGATATAGAGGAGATACTCTGGTTAGCACTGGGGAAGACTTTCAATTCACTCCCAGCTCTATTTATTCATTTAGGCTAAATGGAGTTATTAAAGGTCATGACTTCATTTCCAAAGTATCAGGTGAAAATACTTCCCAACGTGACAAATAGAGGACAGCACCTGCAATAAAAATTAAGAACTATCTTCAATAACTGCTTTGATTTTAAAAGATATTTCCTCAAAGTTTTACTTTAATGAACTCAATCCAGGTGGGCCCTGGAGAAGTGAAATATCTTGCTTTGTGCTCAAAGGAGAGCAGTGGAAGCCAATAATGAATTTGGGGACTTTGGGTTTTCAGCAAACGGCAACAAGATTTCCTCAGCACAGAGTGACGTGGAAAACCTGGAATACAATCACCCCCATGTGCAGAGGGCTTTCACAGGAGAGGCTGTGAATTCATTTTATGGTCTGACATTTACCTGTGAAACATCACTGAGTCACTGAGGAAAAAATCCCCCCTGCCCCTGAGGATCACCTGCACTCACTTTTCCTGTGAGTGTCCCTCCCTGGAGCTGTGGAAAAGGGCACTGCAACACAAGTTACAGACACTGAGATGTTAAAGTTTGATTCAACCATTTTTTCCCCCAGCAGGAGCCCAGGAAACCATCTGCAGCACTGACTCCTGCCAGAGCAGGGGTCACCTTGCCCTGGCCTCAGCTGAATCCCTAAATCCTGGCCCTGGGGAGGGTTCCAGCCTGCCCTCCACGGCACAGGAGTGTCCTGGCTGGGTTTGGCTGCCAGTCTCCTCCAGGAGCCCCCAAAAAGAGCTGGAGCCAGGACAGAGGGGCTGATGTGCTCACCTGGCCCAGGTGGGGATGGTCCTCACAGGGAGAAATGAACTCCTGTGCCCAGGAGGAGATGGAACAGCTGCACAAGGATCCTGGCAGCATTTTGAGCTCATGGTTTTTATGGGATCCTGAGGGGTGACAGATAATGTGTTGTCCCCAGGTGTAATCAGACATTCAGGTAGGATTGATCTGAGTCCTGCTCTCTGTGCTGAGGAGTGGATGATAAAAGCAGAAAACGCTCCTGAGTGGCAGCTGGGGGAGGGTCACTCCTCACCTTGGAGAGCTGGGTGAGCAGCCCAGCTGGGCACAAACACCATGGCAGGGCCCCATGTGCTGCACTGCCCACAGGGACATCACTGGGATCAATCTCCTGACAACCTGAGCCAGCCCAGCCTGCAGGGTCCCCCCTTTGCTGCCTCTGAAAGTTCCCTGAACAATTCTGCTCGGGTTGCATGACAAAACTTCAGGTCCCCAAAAGGGAATGTGGAAGAATTCTGGTTTAATTTCAGTTCCTGCCCTGGTCAGGGTGGTGCAGGTTGGGCTGCAGGGTCCCCAGGCAGGTTCCTTCTGGGAGCACAGGGGCTCACCCACTGCTCCCAGAGCTGCAAAGCAAAAATTTCTGTGGAAAACTGCCCTGAGAACATCCAGGCATGTGGGCAAAGCCAGATGTTGTGCGTGCTGCATCAGATCAGGATAAAAGTGTGCTTTAGACAGAAAATAGGTCTGAGATGAGCAGAATGCCAAAATAACACAAAGGGCCCTTTGTGAGCCTTTATCCAACAGTCCAGGGCTCTGTGCACCTTCACTTTGTTGGAGCTGTGTATTCAGTTCTCCAAACACTGTAATACAGAAACCAAGCTGTAATCAATCAGATCATCTTTCTGTAGCTGCTGTTCCCCACGGGGAATCCTTGCAGTTATTGAAGCAAGGAATTAATTTGGGAAGGAGGTCTGGGGCCGTGCCCGGGCACGGCAATGGCAAACAAAACCTCTTTCCTGCAGGGTGCAGTGCAGGGATGCCATAAAGGGCACGGGATGGTGTAAATCCCAGTGAGGGGATTGTGAGGGGTCCTGCTCAGGGTGGTGGCTCAGCACAGGCTGGGCTATCTGTTTTTCTCTCTGTTTGTTTGCTCTGTGCCTTGCCCCGGGCAGGGCGGGTTCCCCTCGCTGTGTCCCTGTGTGTGCTGAGGGCTGTGCAGACACAGATTGCACATCCCTTCCATCCCTGCTGCTCTGCCTGCTGGGCAGCAACGCTCTGCTGACTCCCAGCTCACTCTGGCAATTCAGGATGGAAATTGCAGCTTCCAGCTGGGGCCTGGAGAGCAGCAAGGTGATGAGAGGCAGAAGAAGAGGGGCTGTGTCCCCACCTCCCTGCAGTGCCCCAAAGCCATCCTTCAGGCTGGGTCAGCCTTGGCAATTCCTGCATTTTACAATGTTCCCTATTTTCCTTTGGAGGTGACAAAGCCACTTTTAATGCCAAGGATCCTGGTTTTGAGAGAGCAGCTGCAGCACGGTGAGAAATGCTTTGCCTGGTGCTCTGAAATCCCTCACAGAGCCAGAACCCAAATCCCTGGAGCTGGGAGGGTGGCCACAATCATCCCTGCAGACACCAGGAGGGATCCTGCAGCTCTGCCCCAGCTGCTGGAGCTGCCTGTGGGCTCGGGAGAGGGGCCAGGGCTGATGGAAAACCAGGAACAGGAGGAGCACCAGGGCTTGGCTGATCAGTGGCTGGTGCTCCAGCAGGACCACTCCTCACTGGGGATGGGGGATGATGGAGGGACAGAACAGTGGGGCCATGGGGTAACCAACAGCTCACAGGGCTTGGGAATCACCACGTTCCACCTCTCCTCCCTGAAAGGAGATGCCTGGCATGGGCTCTCCCTTGGGATGTAACCTCCACTTTAGGAATGGAGTTTCTCCCTCTGGGATGTGCTCTCTCCCTTTTGGATGGAATTTCTCCCTCTGGGAAGTTCCCTCTCCCTTTGGGGTTTACTCTCTCCCTTCAGGATGCAGCCTTTAGGCCTTTTTTAAAAGGAGACTATAAATTAAATATAGTTTTGGATTGCAGCCTTGAGTTTCTCCAGGCTACACCAAACCCTTGCAAAGACAATTTACTGGATTTTTCTCCAGCCAGTGGGATGCCACAAATGCTCTGTATTTCCTGTGTGCAGGTACCCAAATCACAGCAACGTTTTCATTGGGCAAAGCTGGTGAAAACCAAAAACCTTGAAGGCTTTTGTGTCCTGCTAACAATGTCTTACCCACTGCTGGTAAAACTAAACCCCCCCAATGTTAGGAATGATGAGTTTAAATCCACTAATATCCAGTGTTTACATGAAAATAAAGATGTAAGTGAAAAGAGAGGAGTAATGAATATGTGGGAGGGGTTTGGATAATTTCTCTGGCACAGTAGCAGTAACATGTAAGGAAAAATGTGTTGAAGGGAAAACCCAGGATAATTGATTTTTACCAGAGGAAAAAAAAAAAGTAGAGGCTGCTATTTCTAGAGAAAACCCTAAAGGTTCAGGCTGAACTTGGCATTTTGAGATTTTTAGTTCTGTGTGAGACTTTGAGGAGTAATTCTTGCAAAGGCAGAGGTGGCATTAATTCACCCAGTGCTCTGAGGTCAAAATGCTTCATTAGGTTAAGGGATTACCAGACTTCCAGAAGATTGGTTACAGTCATGTCAAAGTTTTGGTGATTTGATTTTATTTCAGTGATTGCTGAAAGGAACCAACAGGTGCTTGTGCTGCTGCACAGGGCAGCACCTGGACCAGGGGCTGTGGGCCTGCACAAACCCCACCTTGGAGTGTTCCCTGTGTCCCTCAGAGCTGTGGGAGCTGCAGTGGGGCTGGCAGGGAGGGGACAGAGATGGGACCCCCCAGGATCCCTGCTCCATCCAAGGGCCCTTCCC
>JANPWX010025495.1:3041-21512 GCA_024734555.1 Trochalopteron elliotii | reverse complement strand
TTGCCCTTCTGTGCACACTGAGCAGTTGTGATGAGCTCGTGTTAAACTGTGGTCGTTCTGGGGAGGCCCTGGATTTATTTCTGTGTACAACCCATTCCCCAGTTCTGTTCTGAATTAGCTTAAACATTTAGTAAGGTCTTCAACTGCAAATATCTAATTTCTTATTCAATATTCAGAATTCCAAATGAAATAAATGATCTGTTTACATGCATCAGTCAGACCATCTGTTTCCATAGGAGAATTCAACAAAGAATCCATTAATTGTCATGCATGTTTATTCATCGTTCTTAATTCATAATTCTTATAAATAATTAAATCAGAAGATCTACTGCAAATAAACAAGCCAAGTGATTATTTTGAAGCTCCGACTTCCATACCTAAAAGAAAACAAAATTAATAGCTCATGTGAACATCCAAGAAAAGGAAAACATTCAATTTGGTGGGTACATAAAGCTCTATAATTTTCTGCAACCAGCTCATCCCTTTCATCTTGCATTTAAAACTGTAATTACCATTGCCAGCAGAACATGCAGAAGGCAGCAGAAGGAGAAAACAAAGTATGGAGAGAAAGTGGGAAGGTAAATGATGTGAGAGCACCAAGAAAAGACAATTTGTCTGTGCTCCTCTGCCCGGGCTCTCACTCCCTCCCTGTCACCACCTCTGGGTATTTATAACCCTGTGCTGGGCACGACGGTGAAAGAATGAGCACAAATGTCCTCTGCTAAAGACCCTGGAGGATTAGAAATAGAGGGGTGATGGTGGTCTTTGGAGGGAATTCTGAGGCACATCTAAATAACATCCCTGCATCCCTCCCAAACCCCATCAATGCCGCTGCAGACTGGGGTTTGCTCCCAGCCACTCCAGGCATCATTTCTGGAAATCAGGAGTCCTTGGGCACACAGTGCTTTCACTGTGAGTGACTCCAAGCTGGAAGATGTGATTCATTGGAGCTAAAATGTAATTTTCAGAGTAGTCATCTCTCTCAGCTTATCTTCTGGGGGAAGGAGACATCTCGGCGTGCCAGGGGGTGAAAGGGCCGGGCCCTGCTGCACCACACTGAGGGTATTTTATCACTTCCACATTTCTTATTTTAACTTCATTGTCTGACACTGAAGGTAATGAAGCCATTACCTTCTCAAGGACAGAGTTTTTTAAAGTATTGGGAGTCTTGTAGCTGGAGAATACTGAGCCTGCTGTACTGTCAGACATAAATGTACCTAATGCATCTCTGGCTCTCCTGCCCAGCCTCGGAAATGATGGGGCCGGGCTGGTTATGGCCTGATGGTTTGGCTCAACTTCTTCTGCCAGCTCGCTGCAACTTCCAAAGCTGCTGTCTGTATTCCCACTGCAAAGGAGGGTACAAAACCAGCAATGATTTATGGCTGTCCCCTCCGCTTTAATAATCTGAATTAGCTCAGATGCACAGCTCCACTGAGGGACCTTTGGTGAGGGCTGTGCACGGGCACAGGGGAGCTGGGATTCCTGAAATCCCAGTAAATCTTAGAGCAGTGGAAGGCTGTGGCAGCACTGCTGGGCTCCAGTGAAGGGGCTGGGCAGGGCTGTGTGCTCCCTGCTGCTGCTCCGGGGGAGCTGTTCCTGTGCTGGGGCTGCAGCACCTGCCCCAGGTGTGCAGGGACACTCCTGCCCCTGCCCCAGGTGTGTGGGGACACTCCTGCCCTCCCTCGGGTGTGTGGGGACACTCCTGCCCTCCCTCAGGTGTGCAGGGACACTCCTGCCCTCCCTCAGGTGTGTGGGGACACTCCTGCCCCTCCCTCAGGTGTGTGGGGACACTCCTGCCCTTCCTCAGGTGTGGGGACACTCCTGCCCCTGGCCCAGGTGTGCAGGGACACTCCTGCCCTCCCTCAGGTGTGTGGGGACACTCCTGCCCTCCCTCAGGTGTGGGGACACTCCTGCCCCTGGCCCAGGTGTGCGGGGCTGCCCTGTAGCTGCTGCAGTTGTGGGTGTGCCAGGGACCGTGCCACTGCTGTGCCACCGCTGTGCCACTGCCACAGGGCAGGAAAACCCCTGTGCCGGGGCTGTCCCCGCTCCCTGAGAGCCGTCGGTGATGTCTGGCTGCCGACCATCATCATCATCATCGTCATCATCATCATCACCATCACCATCACCATCATCATCAATCCTCCTCCTCCTGCTGGTGGCCGTGGCACCTGCTGCCCTGGGGGTCTCTGTGTGACTCTGGGGGTCTCTGTGTGACTCTGGGGGTCCCTGTGTGACTTTGGGGGTCCCTGTGTGATCACTGCTGCTGCCCTGGGGGTCCCTGTGTGACTCTGGGGGTCTCTGTGTGACTCTGGGGGTCTCTGTGTGATCACTGCTGCTGCCCTGGGGGTCCCTGTGTGACTTTGGGGGTCCCTGTGTGACTCTGGGGGTCCCTGTGTGACTCTCAGGGCTCCTGTGTGATCACTGCTGCTCTGGGGGTGACTCATTGCAGGATTCTGTAGGCATTTTGTTCACCCTGCTGTTACTGGAAAGTTCTTTCTGCAGAGGCTTGGAATACAAAACTGAAAACACTCTGGTTGTAAACTGCCTCAGATAACAGGGAGCCTGCCCTAAATGCTGGGCCTGTCTGTGCAACAGTAATTCCACAACTGCAGCAGCAGCGAGTGCTGAACTCCTTCCTGCTCCCATGTCAGAGCTCTTGGTGCTGCCAAAACTGAGCCTCCATCACAGAGGAGGCTTCTCCTGCCTTCTCCTCACATTTAATTCTTTTCCAGTTGAAAAACAGTCTTTTAATGTGCTACTGCTGGGAGGTTTGGGTACTTTCTCCAAGATTGTGACAATCCGAGAATTTGGAGGATGTGGGTGGTTATAAACTCTCCCTTGAAATGTGCCATAAAGCAGCAAAGGAAGCCAGAATTCACATTATTTCCTTGTTCCACCCTACAGGAGCTGTCATCCAAGGGGGATGTGGATGTTGAATTAAAATTTAGCTGAAGAGATTTCAGCAGTACTGGGGGTTTCTTTTTGTGGCTTTTACACTGATTTATCTCTTCTAGCCCTGTTGTGTGTCTGAGTTTTCCATCATTAGCTGGCTGCAGCCTCCTCTTTAGGGATCCAGCTCCAAATGGGACATTTTTCCTTTAAGAAGGACTTCCCTGAGGTGCAGGTTTCTCTCTCAGGACTTCCAGCCTGTAGTTTTAATGTCTAGAGTGTTTTCCTTCCCCCTGTGAGCTCCTGGCAAAGTGAGGAGCTTTAAAACACAAATATTTATGGACGAGGCAGTGTTTGGATTAGGGAATGAAGAGTCTGCATCAGCTGCTTTGCTTATCTGCTTCAGAGAGAGACTCAGAGGAGCCCTGGGTGTGCTCTGAGACACCATCCCAGCTTGGATTCCTTTAAGAGCAGCCCAAAGGAAGAGAAGCTCCTTTTTCAGGGAGAATTTCCTCATGGCAGGGGCTGCCCAGGGAGGTTGGGGTCCCCATCCCTGGAGGTGTCCCAGGAATTCCTGGAGGTGCCACTCGGTGCTCTGGGCTGGGGACAAGGTGGGGATGGGGCACAGCCTGGTCTGGGAGGGCTTTTCCAGCCTCAGAGATGCTGGGACTGTGTGATTTTACAGCTTCCTGCAGAGATGTAGAGTTTGGCACCATTTCTCAGCTCCTTGGCAACGTGGCCCTGCCTGGGAGAAAAGGTTATTAATAGAGAGAGACTCCTGTGAAGGAGGGGTGGAGGCAGGAGCTGTGCTGGGCTCCAGCAGGTGCCCCTGGGGCTGGGGCACAGCAGGGCACTGGGCACGGGGCAGGGAAATGGTTCTTAGCCTCACATCCCACCAGAACCCAGCCAAAACCTCTGCGCTGCAGGAAGTGATTTGTGTTTTTATCCTGGGCAAACACAGAGCCCAGCCAGGCCCTGCCAGCCCAGCACCTTTCAGGCACAGTTAAATTAACTTTTAGAAAAATAATAAAAATAATGGCCCAGCCTAATGAACGCCTGAGGAATTCTATAAAAGACCTTGTGACACCTGCATTAATACCAAATGGGTTCGTTATGATTAATGTTATTAAAATAAATGTCAGGGCCGTGAATAATGGCCTGGCCATTATTTTAAAGTGTTGCCACTGGATCTATAAAAGCTCATGAGTCAAGCCTGGGGAAGGAATTCTGCACGTTCATGTCTGAAACCTGTGGGGAATTCAAACTTTTCTGCAAAAATAGCCCCAAAAATAACAGAGAGGAGGCTGTGTGAGCTCTCTGAAGGACAGAGTGTGCCCTGGCTGGGGCAGGGCTGCTTTTCCTGTGCCTCTGCAGGTGGGATGGGGCATTTCTGACCTGGCCATTTCTTGGTGCTTGAGGATGATGCCAGAATTGTTTGTGCTGGTTTGTGTTTGGGCTTTCATCAGGCCACTTTTTATTTTTTTTTTAATTCTGCTCTTTTTAGAGGGGGATTTGTCTTCTTGGCTTTCAAAGCCCAGCACAACAGTTTTACAAACATCACAGACTTACAGAAAAAAAAGGGCTAAGAATGAAAATGTTTATATTACTTGCAGGTCAAAGTAACTATTTTCAGTGGGTTTTACCTATGCAAATCTTTTCAGCAACTTGTGAAACCTTAGGACAGATGTTCTTTAGAATCCTGATTAAAATCTCAGCTGGAATAAAATATTTAGCAAAAAGATGTTTCCCTACTCTTCAATTGCTCCTTAATTAATCATCTTTGTTAACAGGCTAGAGGACATCCTGCTTCATTTTTCCTTTTTGGCTTAGGATAATGTATGTAAATGAATTTGGGGTTGTGTAATCCAATCACAAAAAAACCCAAACAACCTTGCTGCCACTGATGGTGCTGTCAGTAGGATAAAAGGGAACAGTGCTGGCCCTGGTGGTGGGGGACAGTGACAGGCAGTGTGGTGGCACTGAGCTGGGACAGAGGGGCCATAAAATGTCCAATAAAACCAATAGGAACATGAGGAAAAAGATGGATTGATTGATTGATTGATTGGTTGGTTGATTGATTGATATCTGACTCCAGGTGTTGCCAGAGCAGCACAGAGAAGTTTCTGAGGTGTGTTTTTCCACAGAGTTAAACTCACCAGGGGTGTAAGGAAAGTAATGGGGGGAAATGTGTAATTTCTATAATTATTTTTGAAGCAATGCCCGTGCCCGGGCACAGAACTATTTTAGCTGTGGTGACGTAAGGGCCAATTAACAGGATGACATTGGGGAGGAGGTGTAAATCTGCAGGGTTTATGTTTTATTGCTGCTGGGAAGGTGCTGCAGGGACAGAGGGCTGGGCTGAGCAGAGATGGGCTCTGGGCTGAGCAGAGATAGGTGGGCTTTGGGCTGAGGTGGGCTCTGGGCTGGGCTGAGATGGGCTCTGGGCTGGGCAGGGGTGGGCTCTGGGCTGAGGTGGGCTCTGGGCTGGGCTGAGGTGGGCTCTGGGCTGGGCTGAGGTGGGCTCTGGGCTGGGCAGGGGTGGGCTCTGGGCTGGGCAGAGATAGGTGGGCTCTGGGCTGAGCAGGGGTGGGCTCTGGGCTGGGCTGAGCAGGGGTGGGCTCTGGGCTGGGCAGGGGTGGGCTCTGGGCTGGGCTGAGGTGGGCTCTGGGCTGGGCAGGGGTGGGCTCTGGGCTGAGCAGAGGTGGGCTCTGGGCTGGGCAGAGATAGGTGGGCTCTGGGCTGGGCAGAGATGGGCTCTGGGCTGAGCAGAGATGGGCTCTGGGCTGAGGTGGGCTCTGGGCTGGGCAGAGATAGGTGGGCTCTGGGCTGAGCAGGGGTGGGCTCTGGGCTGGGCTGAGCAGGGGTGGACTCTGGGCTGGGCAGAGATAGGTGGGCTCTGGGCTGAGCAGGGGTGGGCTCTGGGCTGGGCTGAGCAGGGGTGGACTCTGGGCTGGGCAGAGATAGGTGGGCTCTGGGCTGAGCAGGGGTGGGCTCTGGGCTGGGCTGGGCAGAGATGGGCTCTGGGCTGGGCTGAGCAGGGGTGGGCTCTGGGCTGAGCAGGGGTGGGCTCTGGGCTGGGCAGGGGTGGGCTCTGGGCTGGGCTGAGGTGGGCTCTGGGCTGGGCAGAGATAGGTGGGCTCTGGGCTGAGCAGGGGTGGGCTCTGGGCTGGGCAGAGGTGGGCTCTGGGCTGGGCAGAGATAGGTGGGCTCTGGGCTGGGCTGAGGTGGGCTCTGGGCTGAGCAGAGATAGGTGGGCTCTGGGCTGAGCAGGGGTGGGCTCTGGGTGGCTCCTTCCCCTGCAGGACCCCCATGTGCACGTGCTGGGGCTGAGCTGACAATGGGACAATTGACAATTGGATCTGATGACCTTCAAGGTCTTTTTTCCAGCCTTTCCAGTTCTGGGATCCTCTCTCAGGGCTACACAAGATCATTTCACAGAAATTCCAGCTCAGTGCTCAGAGGTGCCCACAAAACCTGCAGGGGTTGGGAGCAGGAAAACCAGGAAAGGCTGAGGATGGAGCCCAGCAAACACCAAAACACATGTGTGCACTTTGTTGTTGCTAGGGCCTCGAACCTCCTAATTTCTGAGGAGGTGTTTAATTTAGTTTCCTTTTAAATGAAAGCTGCAATAGGAGTGACTCATGCAGCCCTGTTTACCACGGGGGTTTTGCTCCTGGCCCTGGATGTCTCAGCCCTTACCAGCAGTGAGGGGGATGCTGTTACTGCTGCCTGGGGGCAAGATGCTGGTAAGGGAGCCTGAGAAAACCAATCGATTTCGGCTTGGCAAACCACAGAAAGAAGTCCCACACACTGCTGAGACTGATAGTGAGTGCAGCAGCAGCAGGAGCCCCCGAGGCTGGAGCGATGAGGTTGGAGATGCACTGATATGTTGTAAACGGGTGCAGCCACGCTGGTGGTTGCCAGATCTGAGTCACAATTTCTTTCCCCCTGATTTCTTGACTCTGCAGAAACACTGAGCACAGCTCGAGGATGTGGCAGCCCCGCTGATGTTGCTGCTGTGGGTGTGGTGGTGCTCCAGCAGGGAGGGCTGTGTGTGTGCAGATGCAGACAGCTGTGCCCCCGGCCCGCCTGGGAAACAGGGCAGGGACAGCACAGGGAACAAATATTCACGTTTCTGGGCCAGGGCCAAAACTAGAGGTTGATAATTTAATCTGCTGGCTCACAGCTTGAGAGTCTGCACAAACATCCCCCTTTTCTCCACACACAGGATGGATCACACTGCCATGGGTGCTGGGAGAACCCAGGGAATAAATGGGCTCCCTGCAGTTATTAAATGTGATGGTTGGCATTCAAACCCAGGGCAAATATCTCATTCCTCAGCTTCAGAACTGTAATAAATATCTCCAGTTATTTCTGATTTATGCAGCTGCCATAAACCCTCCTGCCCATGGAAACGTGCAGGAGCCACACTGAGGCCTTTGGGGAAAGGCACAGATATTTCTTCAGGCCGGAGCTTCTTGATGGAACACCAGGTCCCTTTATGAGTGTTTGTCACCTGACACCAAACCTGCTGTGACAGTGCCCCCAGTGCCTGTCCCAGCCAGAGCTGGCAGGGCTGATGGCAGGGGGTGACACCCCGTGACCCCCAGCGTCCCCTGTCCCCGTGCCTGGGGACAGCTGGGCTGCAGAGCCCTGGGCTCAGCGAGGAGAGGGCTCTGTCCACCCCAAACCCAGCAGGGACAGAGCTGTGGGACAGGCAGGAGGTGCCCGTGGGGGCTGTGCCAGGGTCAGCTCCAGCCTGGTGTCCTCTGCTGCCACCAGGGCTTTGCATGAGCACACAAACCTCTCCTGCCTTAAACCAGGGTATAAAATCTGGGGCTGCTTTTGTGCATTCAGAGCTGCCTGCCTGCCCTTACATGGGTTTCTTTACAATTTCTGGTCACGCAAGGAGCTGCATCATTTACAGGCAGGATTGGCAGGAATGCTGAGCAGCTGCAGGACACCCTGAAATAAAGCAGGATCCTCCCCACAAGCTGGTTCATGTTATCACAACGGCTGGGAGATGGAGAGAAATCCTCTCTGACCTCTGTGACCCTGCTGGCAGGCAGTGACAGGTCCCTGCTGGGGCTGGACCCAGGTTCTTTTAACATTTCTGGAACTTGGGGAGCGTCCCTCCCTCCTCCTGCACATGGCTGAGTGCAAGGGGAATTTCATCTCCCCTCAGCTCCATCTCCAGGCTCTGACTTTCATCTTCTCTTCAGAGACTCTTCCTGCAGCTTCCCTGCAAAAGGCAGAGTGCTCTGCACACCCAAAGTGCTCCCAAAGCCACCCCAAAAGTGTCTCCCAAACCTGACTGGGGCTGGCATTGCCCTGCAGCTGTGACACACCATGGCACCAACCCCGAGCTGGGCACACATGGTGGGATTTCTGCCTGGGAGGGCTGTGGGTGCTGAACAGGGTCATTCTGTGCTGCAACCTCCCAACTTTCAGGTGTTCTGACCCAGAAAGGGCATTTCCCATGGCTCAGGGGGGTGAGCTGCACAAGCCCTGTGCCAGGCTGGTTTTAGGCAGCTCTGGGTTGTTGGTGAGCCAAAAAAAAACCCCCATCACCTCAGGTTCCTTCAGTCCCAGCCTGTGCAGACCAGGGGGAGATGATGGACTGTCCTGGGAATAGCTCCTGAGGAGGGTTTTGGTTGCTCCAGCCCCAAAGTGTCCCCGTGACTCGTCCCTGGTGGCTTCAGGCTGTGCTTGGAGGGAACAAATCCGTGTCCCTTGCAGTGTGTGCAGCCTGGGCTGGGCACAGAGCACAGAGCACAGCCCCTGGCATCTCCTCATTTGCTTAGAACCACCTTAAGATGATTTTATTTAGAGTAGTTTGGGGATTTTATTTCCCTTTTCAGGGCCCCCAAACTGGATGTGCCTAACCTCATATTCCAGTTATTGAACATTTAAAGGGTGCACAGAGACATTTGACCAGGGGCAGAATGAGAGGGGACATTAACAAATCCATCACCTGCTGTTCTCCAAACTCTGTTAAACTCTGGAAGCAGCTCTGCACGGGTTCAGCCCCCAGTTCTGCCACTGACAGGAGATAATGAAGAAATCATTGAGCTCCAGGTGGAGGTTGAGGAAGGGGAATGTTCTGCTGTAAGAGCTGGAAGTTAAAGATAAGCAAAACAAACTTTGAAATTTAGGTATGCAGGCAGAATTAAGGCAAAAGCAGAGTGAAAAAAGGCTCCCACTCCAACAGCACGTGCAGTTTTGGGGCTGATTTGACTAAATTGAGTTGAACAGGCTCCTTCAGACTCTGTAATTCAACACAGGCTGCTGCTGGTGCTTGGTAAAAATCCTGCCCAGTGTGGTAATTTTAGGCACACGAAGGACGAGGCAGGCACAGCAGGTCAAGGGAAAGTTCCTCTATTTTAATTATCTGACTCCAATACTTAGATACGTTTGTACAGAGGTCGAGAGATTGGTTACACAGGTTGCCACCTCTTCGACCTGGATGGTGAACATCACCTTCCATCACATTTCTCCTCCCAGAGCAGAAATATGTAAACAATAGATAATTGCTAAAAATATACATTGTTTTCTTGAAGCTGCATGAGAATCTGCACTGCAAGATTTCAAACACTTGCAAGCAAGAGAACTGAGGGCAACAGCCCAGAGCTTGGTAGGATGAGGATGCAGGGAAAGGTATGGAATGAATCACTCTGTGTGTTGCACGTGGATAACCAAACAAAAAACAGGACTGAGAGCAGCACCTGCTTCTCCCACTGCTCCTCTCTGTGCCAGAGCTGTTCCAGCTCCCCTGGCAGGCAGGTTGGGAACAGAAACACCAGTGTGGGCTTTGCTGAGTGCTCTGGGCATGGGGAAGCTCCTCCAGCCCTCCCTGCTGAGACATTCCCAGAGAATCCCGGGGCTTTCCTCACGCCTGAGCTTCACCAAATTCAGTCAGGGATGGACGTCAAGTGTTCTGCTGCCTGCAAACCCTTTCACACACCTCTCCTTTTAGCTCTGCAGGGCTCTTAATGAAGTGTAACAGCAAAGTTCAAGCTTTTTTGGAGCAGGTTTTGAGGTGCTGCTGCCAGCACAGAGCCTTGGCAGTGTGTGAGCTCAGCAATGCTGGGATCACATCTCACAGGAGCTGCTCCAACAGCTCTGCTCCCCCTCAGGGCAACTGCTGCAGGGCTGGAGCTGTGTCAGGGCAGGTTTAGGTTGGATTTTGGGAAAGGTTCTTCCCCCAGAGGGTGCTGGGCAGGGAATGGGCATGGCCCCGAGGCCGCCAGAGCTCCAGAAGAGCTTGGACAGTGTTGCCAGGGATGCCCAGGGTGGGAATTTGGGGGGTCTGGGCAGGGCCAGGAGCTGCACTGGGTGACCATGGGGGTCCCCTGCAGCCCCTGTGACCCCTGAGCCCCAGGGCTGGGCAGGGGCACAGCCTGGGAGTGCTGGGCCAGCCCCACAGCCACGGCCCCGCTGTGGTTTGGCCGCTGCTGGGCTGTCTAGACAAGCCTTGCAGAGAGCCATGTGCTGCTTCCCATTTGATTATGAGACAGCCTTTTTCATCTCTAATGTAAACATGCCCGAATAACAGAACTCTGCTGTGGCATTTCTTGTACAAAAGCCCCTTTTTTGGAAGGGGAGATTCGATTAATGCGTTTCCATTCCCCGCTGCGGATATAATTTCATCTTTCCCATTTAGGCATTAGGTTTCCTGAAAAAAAAAAAAAAAATTAAAAAAAGGGTGAGGTGAAAATGCTGAGCCCCTCAGAAAGGGCTGGTATTTAGCAGAGAGCTGCAGCTGTGCAAACAGGAGGCTTTGCATGGGACAAGTGAACTGAAATCCACCTGGTGACATCTCCACACCCCCAGCCCTGGCTCTGCCCTCCTGCAGACACCACCAGGACCTGCAGGGGGGATGGATAGGACCTGCCTGGCTCTGAGGGGAGCACTGCCTTGGGCAGCTCCTCTGAGCAGGGCCAGAGCACCCCAGGACTGCCCCAACAGCATCTCCCTGTGCTGAGGGAGGAGAGAGCTCTGCATCAAAGCCAAGGTTGTGCCCAAAGCCCTGGCACAGGGTGCCCAGAGCAGCTGTGGCTGCCCCTGGATCCCTGGCAGTGCCCCAGGCCAGGCTGGACATTGGGGCTTGGAGCAGCCTGGGACAGTGCAAGGTGTCCCTGCCCATGGGAACTAGAGGATTTTTGAGGTTTTTTCCAAGCCAAACCATTCCATGATCCCGTGGAGCAGGACAAGGGGCACAGGACACTCCCAGGACAGGCTCTGAGTGCCCCTGGGCTGGCAGCCAGGCCAGGAGCAGGGGATCAGAGCCCTGCACGAACCCAGCAGCTTCTCTGCACAAAGGGCTGGAAATGGGGTAACTGGGCTAAAGAAATGAGAGATTTTTCATTTTGAAATGGGCTCTTGGCCAAGAATTCCAGTTTGGGGAAAATCTGCTCCCTGCAGTTCTTCTGAAGACTTTCTCTGCTCTTATTGTTGCCCATCCTGCTCATGTTCATGAAATTGGAATGGTGTTGAATTTCATGTGTTACTGAAGAGTTCTGAGCGTGTCTTGGCCCTAAGTGAACATACAGCAAAAACCAAGATCAGTCAAGGCAAACACAGGAATTCTCTGTTTGTCAGGAGGGAACAAGCCTCACCTTTCTGCTCTGGGGCAGAGGGAGATCTCCAGAGTCTCCCATCCTGTCCCTGGATGGGATCAGCTGTGCAGGGCATCACACACTTCAGAGTTTCCCTTTGTTTATCCAACCCAGACCACAAAAAGAATTCGGTGAGATAGCTGTAAATCCAAACATAAAGACTTTTGTTGAGCAAGAAAGAGAAACTAAGGTTATGAAAGATCAGAATTAAAATTTTAAAAGGTCTGTGGTGTCACTGCAGGGCAAGGAGCTGTTTGTCAGCTTCCTCACTCACAACTCAGAAATTGGTTTGAGGATTGAAAAGTGCTGCAGGTGCTGTTCATAAAAGCAACATTTAGTTACAGAGCTCTTGGATCTTGTCTGAAAGGGCTTTTACAATATTTGTTTCCCAGTCCTACATGTAATGGTGTTGTCATTGGGCTTAAAGATTTTTTTTTGCATTAGATTATCCATGTTCGTATCATAAACCCCAGAAATTAAAATTATTCATTGCACAGAATCCCAGAATGGTTTGGGCTGGAAGGGACCTTAAAGCTCATCCAGTGCCACCCTGCCATGGGCAGGGACACCTTGCACTGTCCCAGGCTGCTCCAAGCCCTGTCCAACCTGGCCTTGGGCACTGCCAGGGATCCAGGGGCAGCCACAGCTGCTCTGCCAAGTTCAGTTTATCTATTCCTGCCCACCCACAAGAAAGGATTTCAAATAACAATATTCATAATGATGATAATAATATGACAATAATAATAATGATGATGATGATGATGCAAAGCATTTCTCATCAGCAGGGCAGGAAATGGAGCCGTGTTCTGTCAACAGCAGCCACACTCTGTGTGAGGAAATAACTCCCCAAGTGCCCCGGGGCTCAGAGCTTAATCCCTGTATTTGTATCAGGTTTAATAAGGAGATTTATATTGGACACCAAATGTTAAAATTACCTAAACTTGAAAGGCCTGCCTATGAAATGAGTCGGAATAGATTCTCTGTGGAAGTTACTGCAGTGCCAATAAGGATTAATTAAAACTCAAATGTTCTTCATTGTGTGTTAATTGAGGAATTGTTATTCAGTCAACCTTCTTGATTTTTCTCTGTGTTAAATAATCATGGCAGTATTTCACCCAGTCTCACTGTTTATTTAACCAATTAATTAAGGGAGGGGATATTCTGCATTTATTAGTATTTTAATTGGAGAATTTTATTCCCGGTGGCCTAAACATCTACATATGTTCAGGTTTGGTGTTTAGCTTTTTTACCTTGTAAATGACCAGTGTTCCTGGTTGTACACACTACAGACTGGAGAAAAAAAGCTTTCAAGTGCTCTGCACAATTGAACTTCATTAGAGCTGGAAAAGCAGGGCCCAGGTTTCCATCTCAGCTGTGCTCATGTCACACAAAGTAATTCCCCACTAAATAATGGATTTGCTTTGAGCTGGTGCTGGTATCGAGATGAGAGTTTGGCCTCTGTCACTTAAATAATTACAATGCACGTTGTGTAATGGTGTTTAGCAGTTCAAAGCATTTTATTTGATGATTATTCATTTATAAAAGGTTGCTTTGTAATGTATTCACAGTTTAGTTGGGGCCACCAAATTCAAAGCTCCACAGAGAGCCCTCCTGTAGGCAAAATGTGAGAGAATCCTCACCTTGGAAGGAGAAAATCCCCAGGTCTGAGTGGGTTTTTTCCTGTGTGACCCCACTCGAGGCGACATCCCCACCTGCCCCTGGATCCCTGGCAGTGCCCAAGGCCAGGCTGGACAGGGCTTGGAGCAGCCTGGGGCAGGGGAAGGTGTCCCTGCCATGGCAGGGGTGGCACTGGATGGGATTTAAGGTCCCTCCCAGCCCAAACCAGTCTGGGATCCTGTGACGTTACTAAAAAAAAATCCCAACTTGTGGGGTCCTGCACAATCACAGGAATTTGCAAATCTGAAACGAATCCAAGTACTTCAACATTTTTCTCTCCTTCCCTTCCCCACTTCTGCTGGGAACCAGGAGGCAGCAAACACCAGCCCAGGTTTCGTGCTGACACTCCCTATTCTGTGTGCTCTTTTTTCAATTTCCATCTGCACTCACCCTACAAACACATTTTTCCTCCTGACTTCACCAAGCCTTTTTATTTCACTGGGGAGATCAAGGCAGAGATATTCCAGATAAAGTAAGACCTTATCTTGCACAGAATAATATGAAAAACATTAAAGCATGTCCAGTGTCTTTTTGTTTCTCCACACCAAAGCCGAATGATTTATAGCCACAGTTCTTATTTCCCTGATGTAAAGTGGCTCTAGATTAAAAATTTGGCAAAATAAATGCATTTTCTCCGTAAAATGTAAAATTAAAGATTGACGTAAATTTTTTAAAGCCTGTGTTGCAATAGTTCCTGATTTAACAATTAGGATGCAGCTCCATCAGAAACATGAACCAGCCCCTCAGTAAGGGAAGCTGAGCTGAGGGCTTGACTCCCAACGGCTTGGGAAGATTTGGCTGAAGCCACATATTTGTATTTATCCTGTGATGAATACAGGCAGTCAGAGCAGCTGCCCTGGGGGGAGTGGATGTCACTGACACTGGAATTTCTCTCTCACCTCGGCAGAGGTGTCAGGGCAGATTTCTGAGCCTGTCCCAGCTGAGTCCCTGTGGGGAGTTTGTCTCTCTTTCCCCTGGCTGGTGATTTCCTCAGCCTGCCCAGCAGCTCTGCAATGTTAAATGTCCTGCAAATAACCCTGAGGGTGATGGGTTAAACACCCAGGGAAGGAGAAGGGCTCACCCAGGCAGCGAAAGCCAAAGGGGTCAGAAAAGATCTGGTGACAGGAGATAAAGGAAGGGCAGAGAACAATTCATGACAAAATCTGGGAGGACTTTGCTCTGCTCTGCTGTTCATGGCACCGTGGGGAGCCTTTAGGGCTGAGCTGACACTGAGTCCTGGCAAACAGCCAGAAATGAACATCAGGGTGGATCAGAATTTCAGGTTTTAAAAGAAAAGGAAAAAAATAAATCCTGTTTTATCCATCTCCCAGTGCCCATCCATCCAGATCTGCTCCTTGGAGACCACTGTCACTGCCTGGGTAATGGCTTTCCCTAAAAAACCCTCTTCCATGGAAACACTGTCAAAACAAGGACAAGTTTTGGGTCCATCAACCTTGACAGTGTCCTCTGTCATTATTAGCTGAATTCATCAGCTATTAATGACAGCAAGATATAGAGGAGATACTCTGGTTAGCACTGGGGAAGACTTTCAATTCACTCCCAGCTCTATTTATTCATTTAGGCTAAATGGAGTTATTAAAGGTCATGACTTCATTTCCAAAGTATCAGGTGAAAATACTTCCCAACGTGACAAATAGAGGACAGCACCTGCAATAAAAATTAAGAACTATCTTCAACAACTGCTTTGATTTTAAAAGATATTTCCTCAAAGTTTTACTTTAATGAACTCAATCCAGGTGGGCCCTGGAGAAGTGAAATATCTTGCTTTGTGCTCAAAGGAGAGCAGTGGAAGCCAATAATGAATTTGGGGACTTTGGGTTTTCAGCAAACGGCAACAAGATTTCCTCAGCACAGAGTGACGTGGAAAACCTGGAATACAATCACCCCCATGTGCAGAGGGCTTTCACAGGAGAGGCTGTGAATTCATTTTATGGTCTGACATTTACCTGTGAAACACCACTGAGTCACTGAGGAAAAAATCCCCCCTGCCTCTGAGGATCACCTGCACTCACTTTTCCTGTGAGTGTCCCTCCCTGGAGCTGTGGAAAAGGGCACTGCAACACAAGTTACAGACACTGAGATGTTAAAGTTTGATTCAACCATTTTTTCCCCCAGCAGGAGCCCAGGAAACCATCTGCAGCACTGACTCCTGCCAGAGCAGGGGTCACCTTGCCCTGGCCTCAGCTGAATCCCTAAATCCTGGCCCTGGGGAGGGTTCCAGCCTGCCCTCCACGGAACAGGAGTGTCCTGGCTGGGTTTGGCTGCCAGTCTCCTCCAGGAGCCCCCAAAAAGAGCTGGAGCCAGGACAGAGGGGCTGATGTGCTCACCTGGCCCAGGTGGGGATGATCCTCACAGGGAGAAATGAACTCCTGTGCCCAGGAGGAGATGGAACAGCTGCACAAGGATCCTGGCAGCATTTTGAGCTCATGGTTTTTATGGGATCCTGAGGGGTGACAGACAATGTGTCGTCCCCAGGTGTAATCAGACATTCAGGTAGGACTGATCTGAGTCCTGCTCTCTGTGCTGAGGAGTGGATGATAAAAGCAGAAAACGCTCCTGAGTGGCAGCTGGGGGAGGGTCACTCCTCACCTTGAAGAGCTGGGTGAGCAGCCCAGCTGGGCACAAACACCATGCCAGGGCCCCCATGTGCTGCACTGCCCACAGGGACATCACTGGGATCAATCTCCTGACAACCTGAGCCAGCCCAGCCTGCAGGGTCCCCCCTTTGCTGCCTCTGAAAGTTCCCTGAACAATTCTGCTCGGGTTGCATGACAAAACTTCAGGTCCCCAAAAGGGAATGTGGAAGAATTCTGGTTTAATTTCAGTTCCTGCCCTGGTCAGGGTGGTGCAGGTTGGGCTGCAGGGTCCCCAGGCAGGTTCCTTCTGGGAGCACAGGGGCTCACCCACTGCTCCCAGAGCTGCAAAGCAAAAATTTCTGTGGAAAACTGCCCTGAGAACATCCAGGCATGTGGGCAAAGCCAGATGTTGTGCGTGCTGCATCAGATCAGGATAAAAGTGTGCTTTAGACAGAAAATAGGTCTGAGATGAGCAGAATGCCAAAATAACACAAAGGGCCCTTTGTGAGTCTTTATCCAATAGTCCAGGGCTCTGTGCACCTTCACTTTGTTGGAGCTGTGTATTCAGTTCTCCAAACACTGTAATACAGAAACCAAGCTGTAATCAATCAGATCATCTTTCTGTAGCTGCTGTTCCCCACGGGGAATCCTTGCAGTTATTGAAGCAAGGAATTAATTTGGGAAGGAGGTCTGGGGCCGTGCCCGGGCACGGCAATGGCAAACAAAACCTCTTTCCTGCAGGGTGCAGTGCAGGGATGCCATAAAGGGCACGGGATGGTGTAAATCCCCGTGAGGGGATTGTGAGGGGTCCTGCTCAGGGTGGTGGCTCAGCACAGGCTGGGCTATCTGTTTTTCTCTCTGTTTGTTTGCTCTGTGCCTTGCCCCGGGCAGGGCGGGTTCCCCTCGCTGTGTCCCTGTGTGTGCTGAGGGCTGTGCAGACACAGATTGCACATCCCTTCCATCCCTGCTGCTCTGCCTGCTGGGCAGCAACGCTCTGCTGACTCCCAGCTCACTCTGGCAATTCAGGATGGAAATTGCAGCTTCCAGCTGGGGCCTGGAGAGCAGCAAGGTGATGAGAGGCAGAAGAAGAGGGGCTGTGTCCCCACCTCCCTGCAGTGCCCCAAAGCCATCCTTCAGGCTGGGTCAGCCTTGGCAATCCCTGCATTTTACAATGTTCCCTATTTTCCTTTGGAGGTGACAAAGCCACTTTTAATGCCAAGGATCCTGGTTTTGAGAGAGCAGCTGCAGCACGGTGAGAAATGCTTTGCCTGGTGCTCTGAAATCCCTCACAGAGCCAGAACCCAAATCCCTGGAGCTGGGAGGGTGGCCACAATCATCCCTGCAGACACCAGGAGGGATCCTGCAGCTCTGCCCCAGCTGCTGGAGCTGCCTGTGGGCTCGGGAGAGGGGCCAGGGCTGATGGAAAACCAGGAGCAGGAGGAGCACCAGGGCTTGGCTGATCAGTGGCTGGTGCTCCAGCAGGACCACTCCTCACTGGGGATGGGGGATGATGGAGGGACAGAACAGTGGGGCCATGGGGTAACCAACAGCTCACAGGGCTTGGGAATCACCACGTTCCACCTCTCCTCCCTGAAAGGAGATGCCTGGCATGGGCTCTCCCTTGGGATGTAACCTCCACTTTAGGAATGGAGTTTCTCCCTCTGGGATGTGCTCTCTCCCTTTTGGATGGAATTTCTCCCTCTGGGAAGTTCCCTCTCCCTTTGGGGTTTACTCTCTCCCTTCAGGATGCAGCCTTTAGGCCTTTTTAAAAAGGAGACTATAAATTAAATATAGTTTTGGATTGCAGCCTTGAGTTTCTCCAGGCTACACCAAACCCTTGCAAAGACAATTTACTGGATTTTTCTCCAGCCAGTGGGATGCCACAAATGCTCTGTATTTCCTGTGTGCAGGTACCCAAATCACAGCAACGTTTTCATTGGGCAAAGCTGGTGAAAACCAAAAACCTTGAAGGCTTTTGTGTCCTGCTAACAATGTCTTACCCACTGCTGGTAAAACTAAACCCCCCCAATGTTAGGAATGATGAGTTTAAATCCACTAATATCCAGTGTTTACATGAAAATAAAGATGTAAGTGAAAAGAGAGGAGTAATGAATATGTGGGAGGGGTTTGGATAATTTCTCTGGCACAGTAACAGTAACATGTAAGGAAAAATGTGTTGAAGGGAAAACCCAGGATAATTGATTTTTACCAGAGGAAAAAAAAAAGTAGAGGCTGCTATTTCTAGAGAAAACCCCAAAGGTTCAGGCTGAACTTGGCATTTTGAGATTTTTAGTTCTGTGTGAGACTTTGAGGAGTAATTCTTGCAAAGGCAGAGGTGGCATTAATTCACCCAGTGCTCTGAGGTCAAAATGCTTCATCAGGTTAAGGGATTACCAGACTTCCAGAAGATTGGTTACAGTCATGTCAAAGTTTTGGTGATTTGATTTTATTTCAGTGATTGCTGAAAGGAACCAACAGGTGCTTGTGCTGCTGCACAGGGCAGCACCTGGACCAGGGGCTGTGGGCCTGCACAAACCCCACCTTGGAGTGTTCCCTGTGTCCCTCAGAGCTGTGGGAGCTGCAGTGGGGCTGGCAGGGAGGGGACAGAGATGGGACCCCCCAGGATCCCTGCTCCATCCAAGGGCCCTTCCCGGCCAAGGCAAAGTGGGATGGGATGGGATGGGATGGGA
>JANPWX010025435.1:0-10972 GCA_024734555.1 Trochalopteron elliotii | reverse complement strand
GGCACACCTGGGGTGAATCCCCAGAGGCAGGGCACACCGGGCACACCCAGCCCAGGCTGAGGCACTGCAGGGCTCTGAGCTGCCCTGGGGCTGCTCTGGGGGCAGCTCTGGGGTGCTGTGGGTGGCAGAGGAGCTCCAGCCACCACCACGGTCCCTCCTTTAACCCAGCTCTTACCCTTGAAGGGACCAAACTTTCCCCTGGGCCACTGAAATTGGTGGTTTCTGAGAAAAGATGATCACAGTGCATCTCCACAGGAATATAATATTTCAGCTCATCCTTGGGGGAATTTTTTGTCCCTGTTTGTGTGTAATTAGAAACTGAAAATACAGGCAGAAGGCTTGTTGGACATAAATTGACATGCTCGGCTTTAGAAGCACATTTGAGTAGAACAAAAGGGACTGAAAAGACTGAAAACCATCCACCTTGTGTGGAATAGGAGCAGAATGTACTCAATGAGAGGGAGAACCAACCAAACCAAACCAATGGGAAAGAAACCAACTGTTCCAACCTACACCACTGGCCCCTGTGGAATGTAACATTCTGGAAAGTGTCTTCCAGAATTAACCTATGGAACCTGATCTCTGTTGCTCTAATTTTTCCAATTTACTCTATTTTCCTCCTATACCAGGATAATATTTTTTTCCCTATTTTTATTTCCTTGAGTTAATTCTGAGAATTTTTCCGTGGTTATTTAATATTTGCTATTCAGACTGTGACAGTTCTGCCTGTAGCTGAAAAAGCTCATGTTGTGTTGCCAAAAGCAGCAAGAGAAGCCAGGCTGCTTGTGTTAATATTTGCATTTGAAAGTGCAAAACTGAATTTTCTCTAGCACCAGACGTTTCTCTCCTGGTAAAAGTGCTGGAGAAAAACATTTGCTGGGTAGAGGGAAAGATGCAAAAAATACTTATGGAGAATACCACTTATTGAATGATATTTTCAAAATACAGAGTCCTTGGAAATGTCAGCAATCTGTGGAGCAGCTGCAGAAGTTATGTTGTGGTTCCATCCCCTAGAACAGTTTCCTATTTGCCTTTAATGCCACATTCAGCTCTTGGGAAGGCAAACCCCAACTCCATAATGGCTTTGGGGACTCTGGGCCACCCCATGTTTGCTGGCTTTGGCTTTTTGTCCCCAGCCTTGCCCAGGGATGATGAGATTTGGTGTTTTGGGCTGGAGGTGGCAGAGGGGGCCCTGCAGCACACACAGGGTCTGTCACCCCTCTCCTGTGCCAGGTGACACACCCCCCTGGGTTTATTCCGTTTTTCCCCAAGGAGAACACAGGTTTCACTTCATATTTAAATGTTCCCCTGGTGTTTTGGGGGGCTGTGCCTGGCTGAGCTCTGACCACGGGCAGAGAGGCTCCTTTGGGCACAGCCTGGCAGGGCTGGGGGAGCACAGGGGGCTGAGGAGGGGCTGATGAGCCCCAAAACCTCCTCAGGATCCCCCCTCCCAACACCTCCCTTTCTGGTGCTGAAGCTGTGACTGAATTTGGGGAAACCAGGGCAGTTCTGGCTGTTCCAGGGGTCCTGCTGGGCTGGAGGGGGCTGCTCCCCTTCTCCTGCCCCAGTGAGGGCTGAGGGCTGGTCTGCTCCTCTTCCCCACCCGGGGACAGGGGACAGGAGTGACCCCAGCAGGGCTTTGGGGGCTGTTGGAGGAGGGGAAGAGCTGAACAGACAAGTGAAATCCAGCTGGGCAGAGCTCGTGGCATCCCACAGAGAATGAGAACTTCAACCCCTCGCTGCCTTGAAAAGTCCTGGGGTTTTAGCAGGGCTGCCCCGTGCCCTCCCATCCCTTTGGGGTTCACCAAACCTTCCCTCCCGGCCTGCAAGGGGGGTCTGGAGGCTTTGGGGTGGGGTGCAGGCGCTCCACAGGGAGGGATCTGCCACAAACAAAGCCCAGGGAATGGGGCAGAGTCTGGCAGGGGGAACACCAGATCCTCCCCAGGCTATCTCCAGATCCATCATCATTTGCCCCAAGTGTTTCTCACCGGGACTGGTAACATAATAATTGTTGCACGATTTGCTGAGATCCGTGTTCTTTTTTAAAAATGTCATTTATTTGACAAATGCTTCTTTGCACGCTGTCACAATAACGAGAAGAAGAGACTTGCAGGATGAAACTGTGCTCTGAGCAGCATTGATTTAGTGATTAGTGTCATGTTCGTCTTGGATTTTGTAATTCAGACTCATTAACCTGAAAATATTCTTGCAATTTTCTTCTTCTAGACTGGTTTGAAAGCACAAAAGCAGCCTCTATTCATTTCCAAGGAATCCAAGAGCAACTGTCTCTTCTAAAGGCACTGAACAAGGAGGGGGCAGGCTGAGAGTCACAAAATGGTATTTAAAGCATTAATTTTATCATTTGTTCCAAATCTTGATTCAAAGAGTATTTCTCTGCTTTGCCTCAGCAGTTTGGCCAATCAGACTGGATCAGGGTGTCAGAAGAACCCCAAACAAACCCTCTAACCCCCCTTGGTGCAGCTGGTGGCTGCTGGGGTCCCCAGTGGGACCTGCTGTGCTCAGGGGCTGCCCCAGCCCCACACACTGCAAGGAAACTGCTCTGTGCTTTACAGCACTCTGGAGAAATCATCCCAACTCCTTCTGCTCTTCTGGGGCCTCTTTTGGGGCCGGGTCATCAGCCTGTCTGTCCAAACAGTACCCCAGAATATTCCAGGATGGGGAATGGGTTCTTTTCAATGTTGGTTGTAAGCAAAGCAGCAATTTGGACACTCTGGTCCCTCAGCTGAGTCCTGGCACCAGTTGTGCAGCTCCTTGGTTTTGCACTGAGCAGCTGTGAACGTTTTTCCTGATGGAACAGTTTCCTCCAAATGAAATCTTTAATTTGTGTATGCAGATCCCTTTTAATATAATCGGGCTCTTTATTCAGGAGAGCAGATCTGATGAAACATCCCATTCCAGCGAGGGCACTTTAGGCCAGACATCAGGAAAACCTTGCTAATGATTAAAATGGTGAGGCACAGCCTGGGCTGCCAGGAGAGCTTAAGGAAACTCCATCATGGGAAGTCTTTAAGAATAATTTTGGCAGCTATTATCAGGAATGATTTAACTATAATTGATCTTGACTTGGAGCAAGAGAATGGACTGGATGACTTCTTCTTTCTTGTTTTGCACGATTTCCAAGAAATTCTCAAAAAAATAGAGTTGAATTTAGATGGTTCAGTATTACCAAATGTTCCTTCCCCTCTTTCTAGGGGAATTTTTTACTGCATTTCAACTGAGCGTGCAAATAGTTGAACACAATTTGTAATTTCGCACATGTCAAGGTCTGAACCTCTTGGGAATGTGTGACACCTCTCTACATAGTTAAATATTTAAATATCTTTCCTTCTCCTGTTGCTCGGTGGGTTTCTTGTGTTGCAAAGAGGGGCCTTGAGTTGGTGTTTCCCCAGGGAAGCCAAACGTGGGGATGGGGTTGGAAGGAAGAGCTGCAGCCACTGTGCATAGCCAGCCTGAGCCAAACCCTTTAGTTCCACAAATAAGATCTAGAACAGAGAGGGCTTTAAGCAAATACTGCTCAAGTGAAGTTAAAGGGAGAGCTGAGCATTCAGAAAATGAGTCAGTGAGCAGCGAGGAGGGGGCTCAGCCTGGGGCTGCTGTCTCAGGCTGGGTTATTAACTCCCCGAGTGAAGTGACTAACAGCAAAACTGATGCACAATGCTGATAATGTGCCTGACCTTAAAAACCTCCATGAAACGTATAATTTGCTCATTTTCTAATTAAAAAAAAAAAAAAAAAGCAGTTATATTAGTCACTCTTTGCATTTTCTCTCCAGACTCTGTGGAGATAGCTAGATGTAGACACAGATACAGATGTCACAGTTTATGTGCTCAGAATGAGCATTTCAGCTTTGTGCATGAAGATGTTCCACAGTGCTGGGGCTGGCTGCAGGATGGGCAGAGGAGACTCAGCAATGTGGAAATGACTCCTCCACACCCAAAGTTCCCATGCACAGAGACTGTGAGTGTTCAGAGTAACCAGATCACCTCAAATCACAACTGCTGTGTGTCACCTCCCAAACACGTTTGTGGTTCCTTTCAGACATTTCACTCCATTCAGGCTGAAATATTGCAGTGACAGGAATCTGCAGCCCTGACAGGAGATACCCCAGTTCATGTTCCCTGACAGAGGTGGGCCAAGGCTGGAGTTGCTTTCCAAATCCCTGTGACTTTGCAAGTTGGAATTAGAATATTTAGGCAAACCACACGAGCGATTTTGGCTTCAGGACGTGCAAAAGTTGCCTGGTGAGCTTTAGCCAAATAAAACCATGCTGGGTTTTATTTCCCAGCAGCTTTTCCAGGCCAGGATGCTTTTCAGAAAATGAAACCCATTGACCCAGGCCAGCCCAGCAGAGAGGGAAGAGTGTGTAAAGGTTAGAACCATGTAACGGTGAGGGAGTTTTTCTCTATAGTTTCACTGAGTCCAGCAGAACTCACCCCTGGGCACTCCTGAACCTGCAGCAGGAGCTCCTGAGGGCTCATTTCCCACCTCAGACTGTCTCAGGCTGTGAAACACCTCAATGAGGTGAAATGTTCTGTACAAAACCATCTTCTCCTATTTTTTAATGAATGACTGGGTCCAGTTATTGCCATCCCTGCTTTTCCCCAGGGAGCAGGAGGACCAGCACCAAGCACAGCTGGTACCTACAATTCAGGCTTCCAGAGGTGTTTATTGTCCATGGAGCTCTGTGGTTACCCAGCCAGAGCCAGGCTGGACAGGGCTGGGAGCTCCTGGGGTAGTGGAAGGTGTCCCTGCACATGGCAGGGGTGGACTGAGATGGTCCCTTCCCACCCAAACCACTCTGGGATCCTGTGATTTTCTGTATTCACTTCACAACACAGGTTAGGCATGGGGAAGCAGCTGATGAGGAAGCAGCTCTGTCCAGGTCTAATTCGGGTGTTTAATTGAGTGTTTCTGGCCAAATCAACCTGGTTTTGGCACTCGAGTGCCCCAGCCCCTCCTGCCCCAGTTTCAGAGCCTTGCAGAGTCCATCTCTGGAGAAAACCAAAGAACTGGCATCTCCTGTTGTTTCTAATTTATTATTTGCACAGAGGTGACTCCCAGTTCCCCACCTGCTCTGGGGTTATCTGTATCCTGGCTGGAGGAGCTGAGCTCTGGGGGCACCAGGAGCATTCCCTGCTCCCTCCCCTTGATGGCTTTGCTCTCTGTGGACACCTCCTGAACATCCCAGCAGGACTGAGCTGTTTCTGCACTCTGGGAACAGCAGCAGGAGAGGTCTGTGCAGGGTCTGCTCCAGCTCCTGGCTTGGGAGGTGCTGGGGATCACTGTGGATACCTCTGCTCCATGGTTTGCAGAATTAGGCTTCAGCCACTCCTTCTCTTTCCAGCTGCACAAAACTTCAATGTGATAAAAATCTTTAGTTGAAGGGAAGGGAAGGGAAGGGAAGGATGTTTCAGGCCCCCTTTCCCCATTCCCAGGTGGAATGAGCAGGGGATGGCCCAGGGGCTCAGGATGTGTCAGGCCCTGCCTCTGCTGAGCTCTTTGGGCATCCCAGCAGAGCCCAGGCTCTCAGACATGGGGAGAGAAATGATGAAAGCAGATGTGAAGGGGGCTGAAACCTCTTCTCCTGACTCACCCTGTTAATGGATTTCTCTGTCCTGGTATTTCAGCACTGTGCATTTCCCTCCTGGAATCCATCATGCTCCGTGTGTGTGACATCTCAGCTCCAGCTGTGGAAATGATTGTGTCTCACTGAACCCCGGGGCTTTGGGTGAGAAACGGGCCACAGGAACAAAGAGAGGATTAAAGGACAGGTTTCTGTTCTCATTTACTGATAGTGGAGAGGGAAAGGAATGAAACCCTACAGAATCATGGGCTGGCCTCAGCTGGGAGGGACCCCCAGAGGGCCCTGGTCCATCCTGCTCAGAGGGATCAGCTCCTGCAGGGTTTTGTCCAAAGTAAATCCTGCCCTGCAGGGTCTGGGAGCCTCCAGCAGCTCCTTGGGACACTCGTGGCTGCAGGGGACAGAAGGGAGGCTGTGGAGAAGTGCTGAGCTATTCTTCCCCCACTCCTGGGCTCAGAACTGAGCAGCATCCTGCAGGAATTCTCTCTTATATGGCTTAACTTGGCTGAAAACTTCACAAGCCTGAGCCGAGCTTGGGTTTGTGATCGTATCCAAAGTGGGAGATGTTTTGCCAGGGGGTTGCTATGAAAATTGCTCCCAGCTCCATTGACTGCCTGTGCTGCCTCTGCAGCATCAATTCTATCCCTGGCTGACACCTTTGATTTTGGAATTGTCTCCATTTTCCAGAGAGAAGTATGCACATCAGCTATTTTTGGATAGCGTATATTTAATCTCCTGCAAGAAATGGAGCAAGTCACTTGTTCCTTATTTCCAGAGCCATTCCATTTCTCTTGGTGACAGCTCCAAGGAACAGAAGCCCTTATCTTGTCTAATGTCTTCATTTGGGCGATCCAAAGACACCAGACCAAAGATTCCCTTCTGTGCCACTGTGGGATAAATCCTGTGCAGCATCACCCAGGTGAGGCAGCTCCTCCCTCATCTTGGTGAAAGGGAATATTCAAAAGGAGCCAGGTCCTGGATCTGCCTGGGAGCCAATTGAAAATGCTACGGGCTGTTCATCATCTTCTCTGGTCATTCTTTTCTTTCATGCCCAGCTGAGGATAAGCTGTGGTCTTTGCACCATGTAAAGTGTGTTTGGACTCTTTGCTGGAGTGAAAAATGAGCTGTTATCTGTGCCAGTACTGAGGAGAGAGGGAGAAATCTGGGACAGTCACAGGGGCTGCCAAGGGAAACAACCCGTGGAAGATGTGAGTGGTTTAATAGAAAACACAGGGAGCAGAGGCACTCACTGAGAGCTGCTCGTGATGGAAAAGTGTCCAAAAGCCCCAGCAGCTCCAGAGGGGCTGAAGGACACGGCCTGGGGGGTTCTCTGGGCTCCCACGGGCTCTGCCTGTGCTCCCCCTCCTGCCTGGCCAGAATGAGGTGAATGCTCAGCCCTGGACTCATGGAAAGGCCACCCAGCCATGGGACATTGTTGTCTGGGAGTTTTGATAGCAAATCTTTTCCTTCTCCCCGGCACCAGCAGGCCAAGAATGGACAAACACACCAAGGAATGTTGTGCCATCCCTGAGGGAGTGGCAGCACCTGTTCAGAGCTGTGTTCTGGTGGGGACTCACAGGAGGGGACACCAACACGGTGGGATGAGGAGCTGTTGGATAAACACCTCTGTGCTGCTAAATCCAGCTCACCTGGCAGAGTGGAAAGCATTGATAAAACAGATTTCTCTTTCTGACAGGACAGGTGGTCCTGCAAGGAACATGGAGTTGGACTCAATGATCCTTATGGGTCCCTTTCAACGCCAGATATTCCATTATTTTACCTTCTGCCTGATTTCCAGTTTCCTCTAAATGCACTTTGGGTGAGTAGAAGCACCCAAAATCCAGCCAGCTGCCACTGCCCTGCCTGGGGTTTGGCATCCCAGGAGGGACAGGCTCCCTGAGCCTGGGCTGTCCCACCTCCTGTCAGTGAAACACGAGCAGAGTGTTTTCTCTGCTCCTCTCTGGTTACCCACAACACAGAGCTGGAGGATGAAACACTCGAGGAGCATTTGGTGACCTCGGAGTCACAGGAAACACACCAGGGCTCTTCAAAGCAGCAAATTCTCACACCAAACATTCACCTGCCTGTGCCCTTTCGGTTGTGTCACCCCCTGCTCCTCCCACAGCCTCCTGAGCACCACTTTGTCCTCTCCTGTCCCAGCCCTCCCTCCAAGGCTGCCCCATTTCCTCCCTTCCCCACGGCCAGGGCAGGGAGGCTCCTTGGGGCTCCTGCTCTGGGTCCCTTTTCCAGCTGGCAGTGGATTGTCACAGTTGTGACACCTGAGGATCACACGGCTCTGCCCTCGGGGACAGAGCAAATCCCAGAACTGGGGGAGGTCTGTCATTACTCAGTTGGTGCATTTAGAGTCCATCAGAGCCGGGTGCTGCTGTCCCCACCTGGAGCCTGTCCCGGGTGGGAGGTGACAGATCCACGTCCCCTCAGTCTGCCTGGGCAACTCAGGCTGGCCTCTGCAGGCTCTGAATGGCAGCTGATCCCTGTGGCCATCCCAGATTGTCCCTGTGGCCATCCCAGATTGTCCCTGTGGCCCTCCCAGATTGTCCCTGTGGCCATCCCACACTGCCCCTGTGGCCATCCCACACTGTCCCTGTGGCCATCCCAGCTCCTGGCTCCCACCCCAGCACTGTTAATTGACATTTTTCCCTGTGCTCTGAGGGGGGAAGGTGACTGCTGTGATCAGAGCAGTTCTACCAACTGTGCTGCTGCAGTTGTTCACCTCTCACCTGCCAAGTGCCTTCAGTGTTGGCTCAGGAGCTTGCCAGGCCCTGGGACAGTGGGAGATTTATGCCCAAATATCAGCCCTTGTTTCAGTGCCTGGACACCCTTCTCTGGGATTTCTGTCACTGAAGTGTGATGCAAGGCACAAAAAAATTTCTTTCTTGCCAAGAAATGATTCTGAAATTTCAGAGGAACAAAAGTTGATGGTAATTTGTAATTCTCTCTCATCTAAAAAGATACAACTTACATGCACAATTTACATCAAAAGGAGTAAAGCATCACACACAAACTCTTATAAAAGACCCAGAACAGCCAGAATTCAGAATTCTTGAGTGAATTTTTGCTAATTTTACTCACATCAGTTCTCCTGTTGCTTCACTGCAGCTGTACCACAGTGGTGGTGTTGAGGCTGGAGCAGATCCTGCTCAGAGAATCAATTAGATCACAGACACTTCAACTGCTGCTTTGCTGAAGGGCCCTGGGAGGGTTTCACTGTCAGTCTGATCCCCAAGTGAAGAATTTTGGCCCAGTCATGAATGTTAAGTGGGAGAAAAGGCTGGCTCTGAAATAGGGATAATCTACACAGGAAGAGAGGTCTGACCCCTGCTTGGCTCCTGCCTCAGACAATTATTTCTGGAGACACAGATGAGCTCAGTGCCCAGCCCTCAGCACAGGAGTGAAATCCCCCCATGGAAAAGGGCTGCAGGTCAGCCTTGGAGCAGGAGCTGCTGCATCCCTCTGCTCTGGCCTCCAGCAGGGCTCAGGGTGATAGGGCTGGGTGACAGGGCTCAGGGTGACAGGGCTCAGGGTGACAGGGCTCAGGGTGACAGGGATGGGTGACAGGGCTCGGGGTGAAGGGATGGGGTGACAGGACTCAGGCTGACAGGGGTGTGGTGACAGGACTCAAGGTGACAGGGCTCAGGGTGACAGAACTCAGGGTGACAGGGCTCAGGCTGACAGGGGTGTGGTGACAGGGCTCAGGGTGACAGGGGTGGGTGACAGAACTCAGGGTGACAGGGCTCAGGCTGACAGGGGTGTGGTGACAGGGCTCAGGGTGACAGGGGTGGGTGACAGGGCTCAGGGTGACAGGACTGGGTGACAGGGCTCAGGGTGACAGGGCTCAGGCTGACAGGGGTGTGGTGACAGGGCTCAGGGTGACAGGGCTGGGTGACAGGGCTCAGGGTGACAGGGCTCAGGGTGACAGGGATGGGTGACAGGGCTCAGGGTGACAGGGCTCAGGGTGACAGGGCTCAGGGTGAAGGGATGGGGTGACAGGGCTCAGGGTGACAGGGCTCAGGGTGACAGGGATGGGTGACAGGGCTCAGGGTGACAGGGCTCAGGGTGACAGGGCTGGGTGACAGGGCTCAGGGTGAAGGGATGGGTGACAGGGCTCAGGGTGACAGGGGTGTGGTGACAGGACTCAAGGTGACAGGGCTCAGGGTGACAGAACTCAGGGTGACAGGGCTCAGGGTGACAGGGATGTGGCTGCTCATTCCCCATCACTGCCCCTGCACAAAAGGGGTTTGTCCAGGACAGCACCTGGAACATCCATGGCCACGGTTCCATCCTCAGGGAACTGCTGCAATTTACACAGAAAGGTCAGACTCATTGCATCAACATCTCCCAGTCCCTACTTTTACTTAATTAAAAAGAATCAGATACTAATTAGCATTCTTAATTGGGCTTATCAATCTCAAATGAGCCCAATGGAAACCAATAAAATCTAAGTTCAGGCCTTCATTACCAGAATGAGAAGCTGTTTGTTTTTCTTACAGAATAAAGCAGCTCCTCAAAACTTCCATTTCCCTTTGCTGGAAGGAAGATCTGGCTGTGAATCCCCTGGATGGTTTTGGGAACCTTTGGGTGTTTCTTCCTCAAGAGTCTGAACTGGCACTTTTGGGTACTTTTGGGGGTTTGCTTTCCCATCCTATTTTATTAGCAAATATATTTTTCATATCTTTGCTGAAAAATGACTTCCCAAGTTACTTCCTTGTTATTTTTGACACTGAACAATATTTGTTCTTCAGGAAAAGCTGTTCTGCTTGTCCAGACAATGTTCAGGGTTCTTAAACAGATGTTTTATTCCCAGAGAAATGCTTCTACCTGTTCTTGTGTGGCACAGCAGGAGTTGTGCAATTACAGGACTTGTGCAGCTATTAATCTTTAGTTGTGGCAAATGTCTTTTTTAACAGCAAAGCCAAACCCTGAGCCAGGTGTCTGTGTCCAAAACACCACTGGCCACTCGTGCTCAGGTGTGTTTTGGAGCAGCTGGGAAAACACTTCCTTTAGGAGACAAAGCTCTGGTTAAGCCATTTCTTACTGGGTTTTGCAATTCTGCAGTGCAAGAAACTGTTATTGCAAATGGGTTTGGAACGACGTGCAGCTGCATGGCTTGGTTTGGTTCAACAAGTGCCATCAAAAGTGCTGAGCAAAGGAAACTGTGCTGTGTGCAGGGGAAATTGCTCTCTGTGAGCACTGGGCTGTCTCCTCTCCAGCAGTTTGGGCCATGGGTCACGTTCCTCTCCATGCCAGCAGCTCCCTGTGCCCATCCCAAGCCCCAGGACTGAGGGCAGGAGGACAGAGATCCCCCTGCCCATGGCAGGGCAGGGCTGGCATTGCCTGAAGCCTTGGGGA
>JANPWX010025434.1:0-10993 GCA_024734555.1 Trochalopteron elliotii | reverse complement strand
GGCACACCTGGGGTGAATCCCCAGAGGCAGGGCACACCGGGCACACCCAGCCCAGGCTGAGGCACTGCAGGGCTCTGAGCTGCCCTGGGGCTGCTCTGGGGGCAGCTCTGGGGTGCTGTGGGTGGCAGAGGAGCTCCAGCCACCACCACGGTCCCTCCTTTAACCCAGCTCTTACCCTTGAAGGGACCAAACTTTCCCCTGGGCCACTGAAATTGGTGGTTTCTGAGAAAAGATGATCACAGTGCATCTCCACAGGAATATAATATTTCAGCTCATCCTTGGGGGAATTTTTTGTCCCTGTTTGTGTGTAATTAGAAACTGAAAATACAGGCAGAAGGCTTGTTGGACATAAATTGACATGCTCGGCTTTAGAAGCACATTTGAGTAGAACAAAAGGGACTGAAAAGACTGAAAACCATCCACCTTGTGTGGAATAGGAGCAGAATGTACTCAATGAGAGGGAGAACCAACCAAACCAAACCAATGGGAAAGAAACCAACTGTTCCAACCTACACCACTGGCCCCTGTGGAATGTAACATTCTGGAAAGTGTCTTCCAGAATTAACCTATGGAACCTGATCTCTGTTGCTCTAATTTTTCCAATTTACTCTATTTTCCTCCTATACCAGGATAATATTTTTTTCCCTATTTTTATTTCCTTGAGTTAATTCTGAGAATTTTTCCGTGGTTATTTAATATTTGCTATTCAGACTGTGACAGTTCTGCCTGTAGCTGAAAAAGCTCATGTTGTGTTGCCAAAAGCAGCAAGAGAAGCCAGGCTGCTTGTGTTAATATTTGCATTTGAAAGTGCAAAACTGAATTTTCTCTAGCACCAGACGTTTCTCTCCTGGTAAAAGTGCTGGAGAAAAACATTTGCTGGGTAGAGGGAAAGATGCAAAAAATACTTATGGAGAATACCACTTATTGAATGATATTTTCAAAATACAGAGTCCTTGGAAATGTCAGCAATCTGTGGAGCAGCTGCAGAAGTTATGTTGTGGTTCCATCCCCTAGAACAGTTTCCTATTTGCCTTTAATGCCACATTCAGCTCTTGGGAAGGCAAACCCCAACTCCATAATGGCTTTGGGGACTCTGGGCCACCCCATGTTTGCTGGCTTTGGCTTTTTGTCCCCAGCCTTGCCCAGGGACGATGAGATTTGGTGTTTTGGGCTGGAGGTGGCAGAGGGGGCCCTGCAGCACACACAGGGTCTGTCACCCCTCTCCTGTGCCAGGTGACACACCCCCCTGGGTTTATTCCGTTTTTCCCCAAGGAGAACACAGGTTTCACTTCATATTTAAATGTTCCCCTGGTGTTTTGGGGGGCTGTGCCTGGCTGAGCTCTGACCACGGGCAGAGAGGCTCCTTTGGGCACAGCCTGGCAGGGCTGGGGGAGCACAGGGGGCTGAGGAGGGGCTGATGAGCCCCAAAACCTCCTCAGGATCCCCCCCTCCCAACACCTCCCTTTCTGGTGCTGAAGCTGTGACTGAATTTGGGGAAACCAGGGCAGTTCTGGCTGTTCCAGGGGTCCTGCTGGGCTGGAGGGGGCTGCTCCCTTTCTCCTGCCCCAGTGAGGGCTGAGGGCTGGTCTGCTCCTCTTCCCCACCCGGGGACAGGGGACAGGAGTGACCCCAGCAGGGCTTTGGGGGCTGTTGGAGGAGGGGAAGAGCTGAACAGACAAGTGAAATCCAGCTGGGCAGAGCTCGTGGCATCCCACAGAGAATGAGAACTTCAACCCCTCGCTGCCTTGAAAAGTCCTGGGGTTTTAGCAGGGCTGCCCCGTGCCCTCCCATCCCTTTGGGGTTCACCAGACCTTCCCTCCTGGCCTGCAAGGGGGGTCTGGAGGCTTTGGGGTGGGGTGCAGGTGCTCCACAGGGAGGGATCTGCCACAAACAAAGCCCAGGGAATGGGGCAGACTCTGGCAGGGGGAACACCAGATCCTCCCCAGGCTATCTCCAGATCCATCATCATTTGCCCCAAGTGTTTCTCACCAGGACTGGTAACATAATAATTGTTGCACGATTTGCTGAGATCCGTGTTCTTTTTTAAAAATGTCATTTATTTGACAAATGCTTCTTTGCACGCTGTCACAATAACGAGAAGAAGAGACTTGGAGGATGAAACTGTGCTCTGAGCAGCATTGATTTAGTGATTAGTGTCATGTTCGTCTTGGATTTTGTAATTCAGACTCATTAACCTGAAAATATTCTTGCAATTTTCTTCTTCTAGACTGGTTTGAAAGCACAAAAGCAGCCTCTATTCATTTCCAAGGAATCCAAGAGCAACTGTCTCTTGTAAAGGCACTGAACAAGGAGGGGGCAGGCTGAGAGTCACAAAATGGTATTTAAAGCATTAATTTTATCATTTGTTCCAAATCTTGATTCAAAGAGTATTTCTCTGCTTTGCCTCAGCAGTTTGGACAATCAGACTGGATCAGGGTGTCAGAAGAACCCCAAACAAACCCTCTAACCCCCCTTGGTGCAGCTGGTGGCTGCTGGGGTCCCCAGTGGGACCTGCTGTGCTCAGGGGCTGCCCCAGCCCCACACACTGCAAGGAAACTGCTCTGTGCTTTACAGCACTCTGGAGAAATCATCCCAACTCCTTCTGCTCTTTTGGGGCCTCTTTTGGGGCCGGGTCATCAGCCTGTCTGTCCAAACAGTACCCCAGAATATTCCAGGATGGGGAATGGGTTCTTTTCAATGTTGGTTGTAAGCAAAGCAGCAATTTGGACACTCTGGTCCCTCAGCTGAGTCCTGGCACCAGTTGTGCAGCTCCTTGGTTTTGCACTGAGCAGCTGTGAACGTTTTTCCTGATGGAACAGTTTCCTCCAAATGAAATCTTTAATTTGTGTATGCAGATCCCTTTTAATATAATCGGGCTCTTTATTCAGGAGAGCAGATCTGATGAAACATCCCATTCCAGCGAGGGCACTTTAGGCCAGACATCAGGAAAACCTTGCTAATGATTAAAATGGTGAGGCACAGCCTGGGCTGCCAGGAGAGCTTAAGGAAACTCCATCATGGGAAGTCTTTAAGAATAATTTTGGCAGCTATTATCAGGAATGATTTAACTATAATTGATCTTGACTTGGAGCAAGAGAATGGACTGGATGACTTCTTCTTTCTTGTTTTGCACGATTTCCAAGAAATTCTCAAAAAAATAGAGTTGAATTTAGATGGTTCAGTATTACCAAATGTTCCTTCCCCTCTTTCTAGGGGAATTTTTTACTGCGTTTCAACTGAGCGTGCAAATAGTTGAACACAATTTGTAATTTCGCACATGTCAAGGTCTGAACCTCTTGGGAATGTGTGACACCTCTCTACATAGTTAAATATTTAAATATCTTTCCTTCTCCTGTTGCTCGGTGGGTTTGTTGTGTTGCAAAGAGGGGCCTTGAGTTGGTGTTTCCCCAGGGAAGCCAAACGTGGGGATGGGGTTGGAAGGAAGAGCTGCAGCCACTGTGCATAGCCAGCCTGAGCCAAACCCTTTAGTTCCACAAATAAGATCTAGAACAGAGAGGGCTTTAAGCAAATACTGCTCAAGTGAAGTTAAAGGGAGAGCTGAGCATTCAGAAAATGAGTCAGTGAGCAGCGAGGAGGGGGCTCAGCCTGGGGCTGCTGTCTCAGGCTGGGTTATTAACTCCCCGAGTGAAGTGACTAACAGCAAAACTGATGCACAATGCTGATAATGTGCCTGACCTTAAAAACCTCCATGAAATGTATAATTTGCTCATTTTCTAATTAAAAAAAAAAAAAAAAAAGCAGTTATATTAGTCACTCTTTGCATTTTCTCTCCAGACTCTGTGGAGATAGCTAGATGTAGACACAGATACAGATGTCACAGTTTATGTGCTCAGAATGAGCATTTCAGCTTTGTGCATGAAGATGTTCCACAGTGCTGGGGCTGGCTGCAGGATGGGCAGAGGAGACTCAGCAATGTGGAAATGACTCCTCCACACCCAAAGTTCCCATGCACAGAGACTGTGAGTGTTCAGAGTAACCAGATCACCTCAAATCACAACTGCTGTGTGTCACCTCCCAAACACGTTTGTGGTTCCTTTCAGACATTTCACTCCATTCAGGCTGAAATATTGCAGTGACAGGAATCTGCAGCCCTGACAGGAGATACCCCAGTTCATGTTCCCTGACAGAGGTGGGCCAAGGCTGGAGTTGCTTTCCAAATCCCTGTGACTTTGCAAGTTGGAATTAGAATATTTAGGCAAACCACACGAGCGATTTTGGCTTCAGGATGTGCAAAAGTTGCCTGGTGAGCTTTAGCCAAATAAAACCATGCTGGGTTTTATTTCCCAGCAGCTTTTCCAGGCCAGGATGCTTTTCAGAAAATGAAACCCATTGACCCAGGCCAGCCCAGCAGAGAGGGAAGAGTGTGTAAAGGTTAGAACCATGTAACAGTGAGAGAGTTTTTCTCTATAGTTTCACTGAGTCCAGCAGAACTCACCCCTGGGCACTCCTGAACCTGCAGCAGGAGCTCCTGAGGGCTCATTTCCCACCTCAGACTGTCTCAGGCTGTGAAACACCTCAACGAGGTGAAATGTTCTGTACAAAACCATCTTCTCCTATTTTTTAATGAATGACTGGGTCCAGTTATTGCCATCCCTGCTTTTCCCCAGGGAGCAGGAGGACCAGCACCAAGCACAGCTGGTACCTACAATTCAGGCTTCCAGAGGTGTTTATTGTCCATGGAGCTCTGTGGTTACCCAGCCAGAGCCAGGCTGGACAGGGCTGGGAGCACCTGGGGTAGTGGAAGGTGTCCCTGCACATGGCAGGGGTGGACTGAGATGGTCCCTTCCCACCCAAACCACTCTGGGATCCTGTGATTTTCTGTATTCACTTCACAACACAGGTCAGGCATGGGGAAGCAGCTGATGAGGAAGCAGCTCTGTCCAGGTCTAATTCGGGTGTTTAATTGAGTGTTTCTGGCCAAATCAACCTGGTTTTGGCACTCGAGTGCCCCAGCCCCTCCTGCCCCAGTTTCAGAGCCTTGCAGAGTCCATCTCAGGAGAAAACCAAAGAACTGGCATCTCCTGTTGTTTCTAATTTATTATTTGCACAGAGGTGACTCCCAGTTCCCCACCTGCTCTGGGGTTATCTGTATCCTGGCTGGAGGAGCTGAGCTCTGGGGGCACCAGGAGCATTCCCTGCTCCCTCCCCTTGATGGCTTTGCTCTCTGTGGACACCTCCTGAACATCCCAGCAGGACTGAGCTGTTTCTGCACTCTGGGAACAGCAGCAGGAGAGGTCTGTGCAGGGTCTGCTCCAGCTCCTGGCTTGGGAGGTGCTGGGGATCACTGTGGATACCTCTGCTCCATGGTTTGCAGAATTAGACTTCAGCCACTCCTTCTCTTTCCAGCTGCACAAAACTTCAATGTGATAAAAATCTTTAGTTGAAGGGAAGGGAAGGGAAGGGAAGGATGTTTCAGGCCCCCTTTCCCCATTCCCAGGTGGAATGAGCAGGGGATGGCCCAGGGGCTCAGGATGTGTCAGGCCCTGCCTCTGCTGAGCTCTTTGGGCATCCCAGCAGAGCCCAGGCTCTCAGACACGGGGAGAGAAATGATGAAAGCAGATGTGAGGGGGGCTGAAACCTCTTCTCCTGACTCACCCTGTTAATGGATTTCTCTGTCCTGGTATTTCAGCACTGTGCATTTCCCTCCTGGAATCCATCATGCTCCGTGTGTGTGACATCTCAGCTCCAGCTGTGGAAATGATTGTGTCTCACTGAACCCCGGGGCTTTGGGTGAGAAATGGGCCACAGGAACAAAGAGAGGATTAAAGGACAGGTTTCTGTTCTCATTTACTGATAGTGGAGAGGGAAAGGAATGAAACCCTACAGAATCATGGGCTGGCCTCAGCTGGGAGGGACCCCCAGAGGGCCCTGGTCCATCCTGCTCAGAGGGATCAGCTCCTGCAGGGTTTTGTCCAAAGTAAATCCTGCCCCGCAGGGTCTGGGAGCCTCCAGCAGCTCCTTGGGACACTCGTGGCTGCAGGGGACAGAAGGGAGGCTGTGGAGAAGTGCTGAGCTATTCTTCCCCCACTCCTGGGCTCAGAACTGAGCAGCATCCTGCAGGAATTCTCTCTTATATGGCTTAGCTTGGCTGAAAACTTCACAAGCCTGAGCAGAGCTTGGGTTTGTGATCGTATCCAAAGTGGGAGATGTTTTGCCAGGGGGTTGCTATGAAAATTGCTCCCAGCTCCATTGACTGCCTGTGCTGCCTCTGCAGCATCAATTCTATCCCTGGCTGACACCTTTGATTTTGGAATTGTCTCCATTTTCCAGAGAGAAGTATGCACATCAGCTATTTTTGGATAGCGTATATTTAATCTCCTGCAAGAAATGGAGCAAGTCACTTGTTCCTTATTTCCAGAGCCATTCCATTTCTCTTGGTGACAGCTCCAAGGAACAGAAGCCCTTATCTTGTCTAATGTCTTCATTTGGGCGATCCAAAGACACCAGACCAAAGATTCCCTTCTGTGCCACTGTGGGATAAATCCTGTGCAGCATCACCCAGGTGAGGCAGCTCCTCCCTCATCTTGGTGAAAGGGAATATTCAAAAGGAGCCAGGTCCTGGATCTGCCTGGGAGCCAATTGAAAATGCTACGGGCTGTTCATCATCTTCTCTGGTCATTCTTTTCTTTCATGCCCAGCTGAGGATAAGCTGTGGTCTTTGCACCATGTAAAGTGTGTTTGGACTCTTTGCTGGAGTGAAAAATGAGCTGTTATCTGTGCCAGTACTGAGGAGAGAGGGAGAAATCTGGGACAGTCACAGGGGCTGCCAAGGGAAACAACCCGTGGAAGATGTGAGTGGTTTAATAGAAAACACAGAGAGCAGAGGCACTCACTGAGAGCTGCTCGTGATGGAAAAGTGTCCAAAAGCCCCAGCAGCTCCAGAGGGGCTGAAGGACACGGCCTGGGGGGGTTCTCTGGGCTGTCCCCAGACCTGCTCTGTCCATGTGCAGTAGGAGAGCTGGGCTGAGGAAACCATGGAGGGGATCACACACAGCCCCCAGCTCCCACGGGCTCTGCCTGTGCTCCCCCTCCTGCCTGGCCAGAATGAGGTGAATGCTCAGCCCTGGACTCATGGAAAGGCCACCCAGCCATGGGACATTGTTGTCTGGGAGTTTTGATAGCAAATCTTTTCCTTCTCCCCGGCACCAGCAGGCCAAGAATGGACAAACACACCAAGGAATGTTGTGCCATCCCTGAGGGAGTGGCAGCACCTGTTCAGAGCTGTGTTCTGGTGGGGACTCACAGGAGGGGACACCAACACGGTGGGATGAGGAGCTGTTGGATAAACACCTCTGTGCTGCTAAATCCAGCTCACCTGGCAGAGTGGAAAGCATTGATAAAACAGATTTCTCTTTCTGACAGGACAGGTGGTCCTGCAAGGAACATGGAGTTGGACTCAATGATCCTTATGGGTCCCTTTCAACGCCAGATATTCCATTATTTTACCTTCTGCCTGATTTCCAGTTTCCTCTAAATGCACTTTGGGTGAGTAGAAGCACCCAAAATCCAGCCAGCTGCCACTGCCCTGCCCGGGGTTTGGCATCCCAGGAGGGACAGGCTCCCTGAGCCTGGGCTGTCCCACCTCCTGTCAGTGAAACACGAGCAGAGTGTTTTCTCTGCTCCTCTCTGGTTACCCACAACACAGAGCTGGAGGATGAAACACTCGAGGAGCATTTGGTGACCTCGGAGTCACAGGAAACACACCAGGGCTGTTCAAAGCAGCAAATTCTCACACCAAACATTCACCTGCCTGTGCCCTTTCGGTTGTGTCACCCCCTGCTCCTCCCACAGCCTCCTGAGCACCACTTTGTCCTCTCCTGTCCCAGCCCTCCCTCCAAGGCTGCCCCATTTCCTCCCTTCCCCACGGCCAGGGCAGGGAGGCTCCTTGGGGCTCCTGCTCTGGGTCCCTTTTCCAGCTGGCAGTGGATTGTCACAGTTGTGACACCTGAGGATCACGCGGCTCTGCCCTCGGGGACAGAGCAAATCCCAGAACTGGGGGAGGTCTGTCATTACTCAGTTGGTGCATTTAGAGTCCATCAGAGCCGGGTGCTGCTGTCTCCACCTGGAGCCTGTCCCGGGTGGGAGGTGACAGATCCACGTCCCCTCAGTCTGCCTGGGCAACTCAGGCTGGCCTCTGCAGGCTCTGAATGGCAGCTGATCCCTGTGGCCATCCCACACTGTCCCTGTGGCCATCCCACACTGTCCCTGTGGCCATCCCACACTGTCCCTGTGGCCCTCCCAGATTGTCCCTGTGGCCATCCCACACTGTCCCTGTGGCCATCCCACACTGTCCCTGTGGCCCTCCCAGATTGTCCCTGTGGCCATCCCACACTGTCCCTGTGGCCATCCCACACTGTCCCTGTGGCCATCCCAGCTCCTGGCTCCCACCCCAGCACTGTTAATTGACATTTTTCCCTGTGCTCTGAGGGGGGAAGGTGACTGCTGTGATCAGAGCAGTTCTATCAACTGTGCTGCTGCAGTTGTTCCCCTCTCACCTGCCAAGTGCCTTCAGTGTTGGCTCAGGAGCTTGCCAGGCCCTGGGACAGTGGGAGATTTATGCCCAAATATCAGCCCTTGTTTCAGTGGCTGGACACCCTTCTCTGGGATTTCTGTCACTGAAGTGTGATGCAAGGCACAAAAAAATTTCTTTCTTGCCAAGAAATGATTCTGAAATTTCAGAGGAACAAAAGTTGATGGCAATTTGTAATTCTCTCTCATCTAAACAGATACAACTTACATGCACAATTTACATCAAAAGGAGTAAAGCATCACACACAAACTCTTATAAAAGACCCAGAACAGCCAGAATTCAGAATTTTTGAGTGAATTTTTGCTAATTTTACTCACATCAGTTCTCCTGTTGCTTCACTGCAGCTGTACCACAGTGGTGGTGTTGAGGCTGGAGCAGATCCTGCTCAGAGAATTAATTAGATCACAGACACTTCAACTGCTGCTTTGCTGAAGGGCCGTGGGAGGGTTTCACTGTCAGTCTGATCCCCAAGTGAAGAATTTTGGCCCAGTCATGAATGTTAAGTGGGAGAAAAGGCTGGCTCTGAAATAGGGATAATCTACACAGGAAGAGAGGTCTGACCCCTGCTTGGCTCCTGCCTCAGACAATTATTTCTGGAGACACAGATGAGCTCAGTGCCCAGCCCTCAGCACAGGAGTGAAATCCCCCCATGGAAAAGGGGCTGCAGGTCAGCCTTGGAGCAGGAGCTGCTGCATCCCTCTGCTCTGGCCTCCAGCAGGGCTCAGGGTGACAGGGCTGGGTGACAGGGCTCAGGGTGAAGGGATGGGGTGACAGGGCTCAGGGTGACAGGGCTGGGTGACAGGGCTCAGGGTGACAGGGCTCAGGGTGACAGGGCTCAGGGTGACAGGGCTCGGGGTGAAGGGATGGGGTGACAGGACTCAGGCTGACAGGGGTGTGGTGACAGGACTCAAGGTGACAGGGCTCAGGGTGACAGAACTCAGGGTGACAGGGCTCAGGCTGACAGGGGTGTGGTGACAGGGCTCAGGGTGACAGGGCTCAGGGTGACAGGGGTGTGGTGACAGGACTCAAGGTGACAGGGCTCAGGGTGACAGGGCTCAGGGTGACAGGGCTCAGGCTGACAGGGGTGTGGTGACAGGGCTCAGGGTGACAGGGGTGGGTGACAGGGCTCAGGGTGACAGGGCTCAGGGTGACAGGGCTCAGGGTGAAGGGATGGGGTGACAGGACTCAGGCTGACAGGGGTGTGGTGACAGGACTCAAGGTGACAGGGAGGTGGTGACAGGGCTCAGGGTGACAGAACTCAGGGTGACAGGGCTCAGGGTGACAGGGATGTGGCTGCTCATTCCCCATCACTGCCCCTGCACAAAAGGGGTTTGTCCAGGACAGCACCTGGAACATCCATGGCCACGGTTCCATCCTCAGGGAACTGCTGCAATTTACACAGAAAGGTCAGACTCATTGCATCAACATCTCCCAGTCTCTACTTTTACTTAATTAAAAAGAATCAGATACTAATTAGCATTCTTAATTGGGCTTATCAATCTCAAATGAGCCCAATGGAAACCAATAAAATCTAAGTTCAGGCCTTCATTACCAGAATGAGAAGCTGTTTGTTTTTCTTACAGAATAAAGCAGCTCCTCAAAATTTCCATTTCCCTTTGCTGGAAGGAAGATCTGGCTGTGAATGCCCTGGATGGTTTTGGGAACCTTTGGGTGTTTCTTCCTCAAGAGTCTGAACTGGCACTTTTGGGTACTTTTGGGGGTTTGCTTTCCCATCCTATTTTATTAGCAAATATATTTTTCATATCTTTGCTGAAAAATGACTTCCCAAGTTACTTCCTTGTTATTTTTGACACTGAACAATATTTGTTCTTCAGGAAAAGCTGTTCTGCTTGTCCAGACAATGTTCAGGGTTCTTAAACAGATGTTTTATTCCCAGAGAAATGCTTCTACCTGTTCTTGTGTGGCACAGCAGGAGTTGTGCAATTACAGGACTTGTGCAGCTATTAATCTTTAGTTGTGGCAAATGTCTTTTTTAACAGCAAAGCCAAACCCTGAGCCAGGTGTCTGTGTCCAAAACACCACTGGCCACTCGTGCTCAGGTGTGTTTTGGAGCAGCTGGGAAAACACTTCCTTTAGGAGACAAAGCTCTGGTTAAGCCATTTCTTACTGGGTTTTGCAATTCTGCAGTGCAAGAAACTGTTATTGCAAATGGGTTTGGAACGACGTGCAGCTGCATGGCTTGGTTTGGTTCAACAAGTGCCATCAAAAGTGCTGAGCAAAGGAAACTGTGCTGTGTGCAGGGGAAATTGCTCTCTGTGAGCACTGGGCTGTCTCCTCTCCAGCAGTTTGGGCCATGGGTCACGTTCCTCTCCATGCCAGCAGCTCCCTGTGCCCATCCCAAGCCCCAGGACCGAGGGCAGGAGGACAGAGATCCCCCTGCCCATGGCAGGGCAGGGCTGGCATTGCCTGAAGCCTTGGGGA
>JANPWX010025417.1:0-10362 GCA_024734555.1 Trochalopteron elliotii | reverse complement strand
GGATGGATGGATGGATGGAGGGAGGGATGGATGGATGGAGGGATGGATGGATGATGGATGGATGGAGGGATGGAGGGATGGAGGGATGGAGGGATGGAGGGATGGATGGATGGATGGATGGATGGATGGATGGATGGAGGGATGGATGGAGGGATGGATGGGAGATGGATGGATGGAGGGATGGATGGAGGGATGGATGGATGGGAGATGGATGGATGGAGGGATGGATGGATGGATGGATGGGAGATGGATGGATGGATGGATGGATGGATGGATGGATGGATGGGAGATGGATGGATGGAGGGATGGATGGATGGATGGATGGATGGGAGATGGATGGATGGAGGGATGGATGGATGGGGGATGGATGGATGGAGGGATGGATGGATGGATGGAGCCCAGCTCCATGCCCAGCCCCTCTCCTCAGCCCTGTCCTCACCCCATTCCCCCCTCCCCACCCCACAGACTCCTCCCCCGGGGGCTGGGCAGTGTGGGGCAGGACAGAGGGACAGGGACAGCCTTACAGCCGTTGAGGGAGCCCTCGTAGCCCACGGTGTGCAGGGCCTCTCTGCTGCTGGCCGAGCTGCGAGGGGGGGTCCAGGGGTCTGCGTACGAGTTGGACCGAGCCTTCATCTCCTCCCTCAGGATCAGCCTCCCGATGCCACTCTGGATCTGGCGGGGGGGGAAAAGCCACCTGGCACTCCTCCTTTCCCCTGCCCAGCCCTCGCTGGTGCTCCCCTGGCACAGGTTTGGCATCTCCTGAGGATGAGGGGCTGGGCTGGGGGTGCCTCGGCAAGGGGGTGCTCCCCCCTCCTTCAGAGCCCACGCTGGGGGTGGCCAGGAGGGGACAGGGAGTGGCAGAGATGGCAGTGGCACCTTCTCAGGTGGGCTGGGCCTTCTCCCCTGAGCCAGCTGGGGACAGTTTGGTGCTGGCACTCACCTTGTGCATGCCCCGGTCGTAGCCATCCTCCTCACCCCCTGACGAGAACCTCCGGGCCCGGGGAGCTGCAGGGACACACGTGAGGGGTCAGATGGGGACAAAAATGGGGACAGGCAGTCCCCAGCTGCATGGGGACAGTCGGCTCCCAGACACTCCTTGTGTTTTGGGGTCACCTGGACAGGTATCTCAGCCCAGCCCCACTTTTGTGTGCCCTGACCCAACTCAAAGTGGCAATTCCTCTCAGAAAGAGGCAGGAACGTGTTTCCCTTTCTGCCAGCCCCAAAAGGGGATTTGTTACCTTTGGGTGAGCCCTGGAAGGACCAGTATTCTGACTCGGAGTGGTAGTAGGGGTCTGGGGAGTAGGCAGGGCTGTACTTGGATGACTGAGAGATGTCCTCGCTGGTTTTGCTTTTCGTGGCTGCAGGAGGATTGTCTGCAAAAGGAGCCAAGGTGAGGATCTGCAGAGACAGATCCTCAAATCCTCTTCCCTCCCCAGTGACTGCCAGGGATTTGTGTCTGGGACAGCACGGAGCAGAGCTGGGAATAATCAGTCTTCCAACTGCTCCTCAAGGGTGCTGAGGCAGAGGGTGGGGACAGTGACAAGCAGGGGATGTCACTGATGTGGCTGGGAAGGGACCCAGCTCAGGAAGGGCTGAGAGCCCACAAGTGCTGCCCCCTGCACCGTGCTCACCCCAGCCCCATCAGTGGCACCCAGCTCCCTGTGCTGTCCTGTCCCCAGGAGCTGAGAGAGGGGACAGAGGAAGGCTCACACCCAGCAGGGACGGGGCTCTCGGGGTTCTGCCAGGGCGAGGTGACAGCAGGGAGGGAGCAGAGGGGCTCGGGCAGGGCTTGGTCCTCGTGGCAGGGACACACGGAGTGCTCAGGCTGGGGATAGAGGCTCAACAGCACACGGGGGAGCCCAGGGGGAAGTTGTGCTGCACCAGAGGCCGGGAGAGGCACAGGGGAAGGAGCACCGGGGACAGAAGGAGGTGGCAGAGCCATCCCAGCACCCCCGGCAGGCACAGGGGACCCAGCAGGTACTTACAGCAGCAGGAGCAGCCAGCAGCGGGCGGTGGGAATTGGGCAGGAGGGAGGGGAGAGCCCGGGGAGAGAGAGGAGGAGACACAGTTACTGCCCAGGGGGAGCTGCTGTCCCTCTGGGAGCAGAAACAAGCGGGGACAGTGCAAGCCAGACCCACTGAGAGCCACCAGACACTGAGCCACCAAACACTGAGAGCCACCAAACACTGAGAGCCACCAAACACTGAGAGCCACCAGACACCCTCCCCATCCTGCAAAACCCCCAGGCCTGGCTTCCTCCCGTGCTGATATTCCTCTGTTTCATGTTCCACCCCAGAGCAGCCACCCAGCATGGGCTGGGATTTTTCTCCAGGGCTGCATGTGAAACTGCAAATTGATTTTTTCATCCCTTTTCTGAGGCTGTTCTGACTCCTTTTTCCCCTCTGCCACCCCACCAAAGCCCTGCTCCCCCTCCCACAGCTATCCCTGGTGTCACTGCCAGCCTTTGCTCCATCCCTCACCACAGGGATGTGCCCCAAAGTCACTCCTGTCCCTCTCTGTCCCACTCTGCTGCCCAGAACGCGAGCAGGAGCACCCCACCAAAGCCCAGCACCCAAACCTTGATGCCAGCCCCATCTCCCACTCAGTCCCCTCCCCGGGGTGACACGGGGACAGGGACACGGCAGCCAGCCCGTACCGTGGCGCTTGTAGATGGGCGGCTTCCTGTAGATGTTGCTCTCGCCAGCAGCTGGTGGGAGAAGAGAGAAAGAGAAAGAAAAGGAAAAGAAAGGTCAGTGAGGGCTGCTGAGGGCGCACAGGACACGGGTCCTGCAGGAGCCACCACCCCCAGGCCACATCTCCATCACACAACGACCTCGGGGGCCCACCAGTGCCCCGGGAGGGCTCCGGGCACAGGGACACGGTCCGGGCTGCCCCCAGGACATGCGACAGCGAGCGCCCGGCGACAGCATGCACCGGGCACAGCCCTGCCAGCCGGGCACCCGCGGAGAGTTCCAGCGCCTGCAAGAACCGCCTGCGAGCTACCTGGGGGCGAGCCAACATCAGCCAACAAAAGCCTCTTTCCGCAGCAGAGAGAGAAAAGAGCGAGTCGGGAGGGGGAAAGCGAGCTGGAGCCTGGCGCTGGAGCGGGGACGGGGCCATCCATAAACCACCGAGCGGCAGCGGGAGGGCAGGGATGGGATGGGCAGGGCAGGGCAGGGATGGGAGAGGAGCTGCGGGAGCCTCTGGGCTGTCCTCAGGGCATCAGCGAGGGTGCCGCGTTTTTTAGGGAGATGCCAACAGCTCCGGGGTTCTGACCCCGCTGAGGGGTGATGGGCAGCTCTGCCTGCTTCCCAACCCACTCTTCCCTTTCCTGCCCGCTCCGTCCCCGTCCCCGTGGGCTCTGCGTGGCCGGGAGCGGGGCGGGGGGGGGGTGGGTGGCCCTTACCTGGTGACCCCCTGCAATCCCTGCAGAAGGGGAGCAGGCATCTGGCAAGCCCAGAAGAGTCTGGGGGGAGGGAGCGGCGGGCCCTAGGGGGAGTATAAAATAGTCATCTGTAGCGGATGGCCGTGGAAACGCCTCTGGCACACACGCTCCGGCTGGTGACCCTCGGGGGGGAAGGCAGGGGAGGGGACAGGCGCTCACCAGGGGACTCATCTTCGTGTGGGAGGGTGGAGGGAGGGCAGGGAAGAGGAAGAAGAGGGACGTTGCAAGGACCAAGCGGCTCTTAGGACCTCTGGGTGGTGACGGGGGTGGGGGAGAAGGAGGAAGGGTTCAAGCCGTAGGTCCTGTTTATGGATGGCCTCTACACCAGGGCTCGATCCTGCTGCCAGCTGGCTCTACAGGCATGCGACACAGCGGGGACGGCACATGCGGGCATGCCACGGACACGGACACGGCTCTCCCCGGCAGCGGGGACGCTCCCGAGCCTACCTGGGATGTGGAAATGCTTGGGCGCTTGGTATGAGGTTGGAGTGGAGGACCTCACATCTAACTGGCTATAGTAGGGGGAGCTGCGCCCGCTCTCGGTGCCTACGCGGGGGCCGAGCACAAGCAGCCGAGTGAGTGACCGAGAGAGAGAGAGACAACAAGAGGCAGAAGAAAATGGGTGTTAAATGCAGCGGTGTTAGAACAGCGGGGCCGGCCCCTGTGAGGCGGGAGGTGACGGGGGGCTGCGCTCCGGGAGCGGCAGTGATGGAGCGGGGAGGGGGGGAAGATTTCCCGCATCTCCGCAGGAGGACGGGATGCGGAGGAAACCCGGGCACAGGAAAGCCGAGCGTGCTGCACAGGCAGACGGTGACGAGCCCTTGGTGGTGCAAAGGGGCTCCCGGTGGGCTCAGAGTGTCCCGATCCTTCCTCCGCAGCTCCAGAGGACGGGAGACACGGCGCGGGCACGCCCTGCCATGCTCGGGGGTGTGCATGCATCCGCGTGTGCAAGGAGCTCCCCGGGCACAAGCACTCTCCTGCACGCCCCTCCCAGAGCCACCGATGCAGCTGAGGGGTCTTCAGCAGAGCTGGCGGTCACCTGCCTCCCACCCCATCCTCCACGAGCCTCAACTCCTGCCTGAGCCACAAATTCCCCTCGGCCTCTCCTCGCTGCTGGCAAGAGTTTGGAGAACCAGAGGATGGGCAGAGCTGGGCACTGCCCCCACCGTGGGCTACCCCAAGCCTCCTGCTGCTTGCCAGGTGGGAAACCACGGAAATCCTGGAGGTATTTTAGTGATCCTGTCTCCACTCGGTGCTGTGAGCTCAGCTCAGGGTTGCAGCTAAATGCTCACCTGAGCGGTAGAAATGGTGGGGGGACCTGGGGATGGTGGGGGACATGCCCTGGCGGCTGTAGGTGGGAGAGTCGATGTAGCCGGGGCTGGAGGCTCGTCTCTGCCGCGTGTCAAAGCTCTCGTAGATGTCCTGGGGGCGGGGAAGGTGCGGGGTTAGAGCTGCCAGGAGGTGTCCCCTGCCTGGGGTGCGTGACACTGGGCACGGGGCTGTGTCCTCTGCGGCTGGAGGCATCCCCAGCCTGCCCTGCCTCCCCCCCTGCCAAGGCACAGGCAGCAAAACGCAGGCTTTGGGAGCAGGTGACAGCGTCCAGACAGAGCTTTTGTGCCTGGAGATTTTCCCCTTCCCTTGAAGTTGTTCCCAGTTACTGGTGTCTCCCTCCAAGGGGCAGAAACTGCACCCTGGGGCCACTCTGTCAGGGAGGGCTTTCAACCTGCTCTATTTGGGGCCTGAAGGACACCACATCCCCCCATCTCCCCACACCCTGGGACAGCCAACAGCCCAGGGGGACGATCAGCAGAGCCCCTGGGCACAGGGACATGGTGTGGCAGCAGCAGGTGACAGACCCCCAGTGCCCACAGGGACATTACCTGTGAGTATGGGGAGAGGGTCCCCAGGGACTGGAGGCAGCAGGAGGCAAAGTGAGGAGGAAAAAAAGAGAGAGAGAGAGACAGAGAGAGACAGCACATGGTTAAGAGGAGCAGTGACAGGCTGGGGTCCCACAGCAGCTCGTTTTCCCCAGGCAGTGAGGGGAACACGTGGAGCTGAACTGGGGCAGGACACTGGGCAAGGAGCCCCTGACCAGGAGAGGAACTGGCAGAAGGAACCAGCAGCTGCCACCTCTCAGAGACCTCTGTGGAGAGGGGGAGGCACAGAGGGCCATGGTCACACTGCCTGCAGGGCTTGTGACAAAACCTTGGCATGGGCATGTAAGAGATGCTGCTGCCAAATCCTCTTCCAGCCCCACTTCAGGTGCCCCACCTGTGTGAGCTGCTCAGACCCTCTTCTTCCTCCAGGGGCTCCCTGAAGTCAGGCAGCAGCCCCAGCTGGGCAGGCAGGACAGTTCTGTGCCTGAGCATCCCCTTCTCACAGCCCTGTGCCTGAGCACCCCCTCCTCACAGCCCTGCAGAAATGCTCTGCCCCAGCCCTGCCCTGGCTGCAGGGCCAGCACCCAACAGGGCAGCCCTGCTCCACAGGTGCTCCACAGGTGCTCCACAGGTGCTCCACAGGTGCTCCAGAGGTGCTCCACAGGTGCTATGCTGGCTGGGCTGCAGGATTGCCTGCCAGGTGCCAGGCTCAGGGCTGTGAGGGGTGAATTCCCTGCCCTGAGGGGTGAATTCATTGCCCATCCCTCCTCTGACACAGAGCTCTCTATCCCTGCACACATCCTGAGGTCACTGGGATCTTTCTGACTCTCCAGCACCACTTTACCTCCATCACAGATCCTCCCCAAGCCTCTGGGAGAGGCCCTGCCACACTCCTGCCTCCCTGCACTATTCCCAGTGGCATGAACAAACCCCAGACAGTTTTCCCCCAAGCTGGGGGCCATTCCTGCACGTGCCAGCAGGGATTTGGGGACACTCAGTACCTCCCCATAGCTATATCTCTCCAGCGTCTCATCCGACGTGTATCTGTGATAGGGCTCGTAGGAAATGAGGTCAGGACGCTGCACTTCATAGATGGCTTTAATCTTGGGAAGAGCTGCCAGGTCTTTGTAATTAAGGATCTCATTATCCACTTTAGCCTAGGGAGAGGGAGAGGCAGAGACAGAGAGACGGAAAGGAAGAGGAGGAGAGAAGGGAAGGGAGGCTGGAGTGCACGGCATGGAGCCAGCACAGGGCAGACAGAGCCCATTTTCCCCCCAGCAGCAGGGACAGGTGACAGGAGAGGCCTGAGAGGCAGCAGTGGGAGGGCAGAGGAGCTGGGAGGGCAGGACTGTGCCCCTCTGAGTGCTCCTGAGCTGTGCCGTGGCCCTGGTGGCTGCTGGGACAAGGGGACGTGTCCGTGCCGTCCCCAAATTCTGGGCTTGTCCCACTGGAAGCTGCTGTTGCCATCCCCGGGGCCCTGGGAGAGGGGCAGGGCTGGACTTACGCAGATGACACGGTTTGGGGAGCCAATGCTGGAGCCAGGGGGGGAGATGGAGGTTTCCGACGTCCTCCTGTGCTGTGGAGGCACAAAAGGGGGAGGGCAGGTGAGAGCCTGGCAAGGAGGGACCCTTGAGCAGGGAAATCGTTGGTTTGGGGGCTGAATTTCACTTTCACAGCCTCAGCCACGCTATCCATCCTCTGGGCAGCCTCAGGAAGCCACTCCAGGTTTGGGCACTGCCAAAACACTTCAGTTCCAGCAGGGACTCGAGGACAATGGAACTGGGACCTGCCACCTCTCGAGGTGCCCCTTGCCCTGCTGCCTACCTTCAGCTTCTTCTCTGCTCTGGCTGCCTGCTTGCAGATGGGGTGCCACACTTCAGAGCCTGCAAGGCAGCAAAGGGACAGTGTTGGAGCCCCACACACGGTCACCCCCCTGCCAGGGGTCAGCCAGGTCCCCCTGCCATGTCCCTGCCACCTCCAGCAGTGTCACAGGAACGTGCCGGGCAGTGGGGACTGTGTGTGTGTGATAACATGGAATATCTCCAGAGCACCGAGGCCAGGGGCCAAACCTCAGCTGGGACAGAAAATTCGGGTGGATTTGGGGTGACACAAGCAGTTCCTGCTGGTTAAACCAGGGTGACACTGAGCTTGGGGCATCACAACACCTCCATCCTTTGGGCTGGCATGGGCAGAGGTTGGGCTTTGCCCAGGTGTGCAGGGGGACAAAAAGTTCCCAGCTCGGTGGCAGGGAAGGTTTTCATGGAGAACAATGATCTTTGCACACAGGGCAGGGGAGAGGGGGATCTCTGGCACTGCTGCAGGGGGGACAAAACCTTCCCAGCTCGGTGGCAGGGAAGGTTTTGTACAGAGCAATGATTTGTGCACACAGAGCAGGGGAGAGGGGGATCTCTGGCACTGCTGCAGGGAGACAATAGTTCCCAGCTCGGTGGCAGGGAAGGTTTTGTACAGAGCAATGATTTGTGCACACAGAGCAGGGGAGAGGGGGATCTCTGGCACTGCTGCAGGGAGACAATAGTTCCCAGCCCGGTGGCAGGGAAGGTTTTGTGGAGAGCAATGATTTGTGCACACAGAGCAGGGGGATCTTAGGCACTGCTGCACACAGATCCTTCCAAAAGCCATAAGGACCCAGACCCAACCCCAGCCGTGGCGGTCACAGCCCTACCTGTCAGGTACATCTCCTCTCCCTCTGTGAACATCTGGTGGCAGCGCACACATCTGGCACAGGTGGGGTGGTAGTGCTTCCCTCCTGCCTGCAGGGACGAGCACAGAGAGGCCCCTGAGCAAGGCAGGACACCAGGACCTGTCCCTGTGTCACCCTGCCACCCCTCGCTGCTGCAGACAGTGACAAGGTCTCCTCGGAGACCTCCAGTTCCCATGGAGAAAACCAGAGAGTGCTTCATCCCTGCTGGGGTACAAGTCAGAGCAGGAACCTTCTGCTCTCCTTGGAGTGTTCAACACCAAGCAGAGGTCCCAAACCTCCAGGGACGGTGTCCCCACAAAGCTGACACTCTGGGAATGGCCAAGACCCTCTGCAGCCAGGCTCTGCACCAGCTCCTTCCCCACGGATTTGAAGAGAAACAGCGAATTTGGCCCCAGATGTCACAGCAGGGAAGAAGGACCTCACAGACCTCCCTGTCTGTCACTGCCTGTTCCTCCCCCTAAAGGAACTTTCCTCCTTCTCTGCTCCAATTTCAGTGCCAGGCACAGGCTCTTCCCCAGCTGAGAGGAAGCTGGGCTGCTCCTTTGGCCCTTCTGACAGGGTTAACAGCTGAAATTGGGAGCTTGCTTCCCCTCCAAGTGTCTGCAAGCATTTCAATTATGGCCTGGGAGCTGGGAGCCTCCTCAGGGCAGGAGGAATCTGGGCTGGTACAGCTCAACCCCAAATAACTTTTTGCTCCCATAATAAACCAAGAGAAGAGGGAGAATAATTGAAGGTGGCAGAGGGAAGATGAGGTTTCTGCTTATAAAGAAGAAGGTTATGATAGAGGGGGCTGGAAACAGGAGGATCAACAGGGAAATTTGCTGTGAGGATAACTGAGAACCTGCCCGTGGGCTGCCCATTAAAATCAACGTGGAATTCGATGTCCTTGGGGTGCAGGTGGCAGTCACTCCCTCCAGTTTATGCCAAAAACGAGTAGGTTTTAGGACAGGCAGAAGGATGAGTTTGGACCCCTCTTCCTTTCTTTACAGTGCAGGGAGGGGACAGCCCTGTGCCAAGCCAAACATTCCCTGTGGAGGGAGCCTGGCTGCTCCCCCAGGAATGTCCCAGCCTATTCCCAACTTTCATTTCATTACACACCTTCTCCAAAAGCCACCCAGAACTCCTCCAAACCATGCACAAACCTTGCTCATTTCATTCTGGTTATTGTTCCAGCTTGTACAAGGCTGGTGGAGCTGTGAGGGAGGGAAGGGACCTGCTCCTTATCACTTGGGTCCCTTAAAGACTCATTAATCACCCAAGCCTGGCTGGGCAGCTTGGAGCACTTGGGAATGCCTGGAGGCTGCCAGGAGAGCACCAGGAGGCTCCTTAATGCCTAAAATTATTTAAAGGCACCCTTTTCATTCCACACTCTGACAGAGAGGACAATTAAAGCCCCCTGAATTCACAGATGGTTCAATGCTGGGAGCAGGCACATCCCAGGGAAGGGTGAGGAGCTCAGGCTTCCATCCCTGGAGGTGTCCAAGGCTGAATGGATGACAGAGCCCCGTCAGAGAGGGACAGAAAGATGTGATGTGTTCAGAGCTACCATTGTCATATTTTCCTGCTGAAGGTTGGCATTCACACTGACCCTGAGAATCCTTTGGTTTCTCTCTGATGTTTAAAGGCATTGAGCACTATGATTAAAAAAAAAAAAAAAAAGCCTTGACCTACACCCTGAATATTTAATTTCAGCTCTGTTCTCTGATTTTATTGCCTATTTCTCATAGCCTAAATTGCCTTATAGTGATCTCTGCTGACCGTGGAACAAGACCAGATGTCTGATTTATGTACCTGTTAAATGCCTAAAAGACAGTTGATACGAATCCAGCCAAAACGCTTGTGAGTGTTTGATTGCATCTGTCTGCCTTGGTGATGTTACATCGGTTTGTATCTGGATATAGATGGTATATTCTATAGATGGTGTATTCTGGATTCTATATTCTATAGATGGTGTATTCTATATAGATGGTATATTCTATAGATGGTGTATTCTAGATTCTGCATTATATAGATGGTATATTCTATATAGATGGTATATTCTATAGCTGGTATATTCTGGATTCTATATTCTATAGATGGTATATTCTATGGATGGTATATTCTATATAGATAGAATATTCTAGATTCTATATTCTATAGATGGTGTATTCTATATGATGATATATTCTATATAGATGGTATATTCTGGATTCTATATTCTATATAGATGTATATTCTATATAGATGGTATATTCTGTAGATGGTATATTCTGTAGATGGTATATTCTATATTCTATAGGTGGTATATTCTACATTCTATATTCTATAGATGGTATATT
>JANPWX010025410.1:0-11277 GCA_024734555.1 Trochalopteron elliotii | reverse complement strand
GCTGGGATTCAGAGCTGGATTTCTCCTGCTGCAGGCAGGGCTGGGATTCAGAGCTGGATTTCTCCTGCTGGGGATTCAGAGCTGGATTTCTCCTGCTGCAGGCAGTGCTGGGATTCAGAGGTGGATTTCTCCTGCTGGGATTCAGAGCTGGATTTCTCCTGCTGCAGGCAGGGCTGGGATTCACCCCCACTCCTCATCCCCTCTGGGAACACTACACAGGTGCTGCTCAGCAGCCTCACCCCACGCTCCAGGGTAAAACCCTCCTGCTCCTCACGGATCCTGCTGCAATTCCCAAACACAGGGAGAAAACAGAGCAGCTCCTGCTTTTCCTGCCCCACCTGGGAGTGCCTGGGCTGTGCAGGAGCTCCAGCCAGGCTGACACCCCTCCAGCCACCCGGAGGATTTATTTGCTGTAAGATTTCTGAGAGGGAGTCACAAACAGCAAAAAGGAGGATTTCAATGGGCCAGATTTTCTGACCCAGTGCTGAACTGCATTCCCAGGAACAGGAGAAGCAGCTGATTGAAAGGCAGCCTGTGAAGTCCCTCCAGAGCAGGGAAGAAGGGGCACAGGACAGAGAAGATCACTCATCAGAGGCTCCTCGCTCTCCAAGGGGCAGATCAAGTGACAGGGAACAGAAACAGCCCATTATTGGCTTCAAAGGCCAAACAAGAGAAGTCCAAATGACATTGAGACCATGTCACAGTCAAATCCCATTTCCCTGTGCCAAGTGCCCAGAACCACAGCACTGCTTCCCTCCGGGAAGTGGGCTGAGCCTGCTGGAGCACAGCTCCATCCCTGCAGCTGCTGGGAATGGGCTGCCAGGGGAGCTGTGAGTGCCCTCCTGCAAAGCTCAGACTCCAGCCTCGACTTCCAAGAACTTCCAAGAGCTGCTGGAATTTCCCTTCCCTGCAAGCCAAGAGCTCTCAGAGGTACCTGAGGCACTAAAGGACACCAGAGGAGTGACAAAATGGGAGTCAGGCCTGGAATTAGCCCAGCAGAGATTAATTAGTCTAGACTTAAATCACTCTGAGGTGCCAAACAAAAGGAAGGGAGCAGGGAACCCCCACCCAAGAGACCCCACCAGCCCTGGGAACAGGAATCTAGCACCTCCTGTGATGGTTTCTGGTGGCAGTGGGTGCCCAGGAGCTCTGCAGCTGCCTGAGGGGACCAAGAGGATTTCCCAAGGGCTGGAATAAATCAGGGATCTTCTCTGCAGGGGGGTCCAGCAGAGCAAGAGTTACAGAGCTGAAACTTCCTCCCACGCACCCACTGCTCACACCCTGGCCCAGAATGAAGCCAAGCCCTGGGACACAGCCATGGAAATCCACAAAGCTGGGAGAGGAAAGCAGGACAGAGGCAGGGGAGGGGAAAAAGCCAGGAATTCATCCACACTTCAACATTCGCAGTAAAGAAAAGAGGAAGACAAAAAAAATAATAATAATCTATGTCAGAACACGCAGGCATCACTTAGTGCTGGTCTCCAGGGAAAAGCTTCCTGGTGTCCATAGCAACACATCACCAAGCCCTTGCTTGGTCTGACGGGAGGAAGGCAGAGGAAAAGGAGCTGAGGATGGGAGAGATGCTTTTAGCTGTGCTCCAGCACGGGCAGAGCTGGCTCTGATCCATCACAGAGCTGGATCTGATCCATCACTGGTCAGGACCCTCCCCACCAGCCTCCCTCTGTACTCAGCCCTCCCCAAAGCTCCCTGATTTGTGCTTAACCTCCGGAATTTTGTTCGGGAACATTGGTGCATTGTGTGCCTGTGTTGCAGGCAGCAGCTGCCCGCCCCGTGGCCCCGTGCAGGAAGTATTACACATCCCACAGCCCCCAGCACAGGGCCAGCTGAGCGGGGCAAAGCTCATTACACCCAAATAATCCCTTAATAATGTAAGTAGCATTAGTGGCCCGGCAGGCTGGGATACAGCAGGCGTGGAGAGGGGGGTGGGAGCTGCCCGAGGAATGCCATAATCTGCCCCCAGTTTGCTCCTCTTTTGCTCAGAGCTGGTCTGGGCCAACAATTCATGAGTTTGTGCTCTGCTCTCAGTGCAAAACGTGCCCAGCGCCGGGCTCCTGTGGGGCTGTGCCCGTGTCCTGGCTGGTTCTGGATGGGCTGTGGGTACAGGCAGGCTGGGAACTGCCCCGGGGCTGCGTGGGCACTCGGCAGATTTGTCACTGATCCGGATTAAGGTGGCAGCTCCGGTCAGGGCTGGCTGCCCCGGGGTCAGGCAGTGCACAGCCAGGGTGTGACCTGGGCAGGGGGACAGTCCCCCAAACCCCCTCACGGCTGTGCACAGCAGCTCTGACCCCCAGGAGGGCGCAGGGAGCCTGTCCAGGGGCTGCTCTGAGCTCTCAATCTGCAGTTCCCCCTGTGCATCCCTGTTCGGGGAGGGTCAACGACCTCGTTTGTTTTCCTGTGCCCTTCCTGCTCAGAGTGCAGCAGCAGCAGGATGGGGAAATGCTGAACCTCTGGAACACTTGGAGCACTTCAGGAGTGGAAGGATAACACGGGATAAATTTCCATCTGCCTTGGAGGGTTTGCTGCTCACCACCAACACAAAGAACAGGGCACTGCTGGAACCCTGGAGGCTGAGAATTCCAGCCCAGGGTGGGCTCAGAACAAGCTCCACCAGCAGCTTGGGTTCCCCCCAGGCTGTCCCATACCCCATAGCCCCACATATCTGAGCCACAGCAAACCAGGGGCAGCTTCCCACCAGCACCCAGAGGCATTTTTAAGGATTTTTAAATATCCATCCATCCTTCCTTACCGAGCCCAGAGCAGGTGATGCTCTTTTCCCACCTATTTCCCCCTTCCAGCCCATTGGATCTCCACAAAGATCTATCAGGGAGAAGCTGCTCCAGGTGGGCTTTGGATCATTATCCACAGGTAGCTGGAAATTCCCAGCCCTGCTGCCAGCATGTTTTGTGACACAGCATCTCCACAGGAAGATGGGCATGCCTGGCTTCATTAACTGCCAGTAATTAATATTTACACAGTGCTGGGAGAGCCACAGGTGAAGGGGACTGTGGAAAAGCAGAGCATTCACCCTGAATTTAATGAGGAGAGCCGGTGCCACCATGGGAAACTGAGTTTGCTGGGTGCCAGGGGTGGTGCAGGGACCTACAGCAAGGGGGTGTCACCATGGGATCCATGGATCCAGCCCCTGGGATGTGCAGGGGGATGTGGGTGTCCCCATGGGATGGATCCAGCCCCTGGAGTGCTGGATGTCAGTTGGATGATGCTGGCAGGAATCTTCACATCTCCATGGGGCTGAACTCCCTTCTCACTGCTTCCCATTGCTTCCCAGAGCTTCCCACTGCTCCCCAGTGCTTCCTAGTTCTTCCCACTGCTTCCTACTGCTCCCTACATCTTCCCACAGCTCCTCACTGCTCCTCACTGCTCCCCACTGCTCCCCACTGCTTCCCAGTTCTTCCCACATCTTCCCACATCTTCCCACAGCTTCCCACAGCTTCCCACTGCTCCCCACAGCTCCCCACTGCTGCCTGGCCGTGAGCAGCTCCCCACCCCATGCCCTGCAGGGTCCCTGAGGCTGGAAATCCTCTTCTCAGAGCCCCCCTGCGGGTGGGATGCAGCTCCAGCGGGGAGGGTGAGGAAAGCTGAGCATTCCCGGTGGGACATTCCCGGTGGGGCATTCCCGGTGGTCATTCCAGGTGGGCAGGGCTGGCAGACCCCGTGAAGGGCCGATTCCACGGTGGGAATTCCCGGTGGGCATTCCCGGTGGGGCATTCCCGGTGGGACATTCCCGGTGGGCATTCCCGGTGGGGCATTCCCGGTGGGCATTCCCGGTGGGTATTCGCGGTGGGGTATTCCCGGGGGGCATTCCCGGTGGGACATTCCCGGTGGGGAATTCCCGGTGGGTACTCCCGGTGGGCACGGCCGGCAGACCCCGGGAAGGGCCGATTCCAGGGCTCTGGGGAGGATGAGGAAGAGGAAGCCCAGCCCTGCCAGCGCAGCAGCCCCGGAGGCGTCGAGGCTGAGGGGCGGCAGTGAGTGGCCAGGAAGGAATTTTCGCTGGAAGAGCTGAAGGCTGGGGGAGAGGCCGGGGTGAGGCAGAGGAGATGGGACACGGCTGGGGGGGTGGTACCCAGAGCGAGCTAAAATAAACCTCAGCTGGGTTATGGGGACAAGGAGGGGACACTCCAGGAGCCCAAATGCTCCCGCTGCACATCCAGGGCGGCTCCAAGGGGGAGGTGAGGGCCAGGGGGAGGATTTCCCTTCCAGGCAGGAGCTGTGCCGTGTCCCAGGGGTGGCCCGGGAGGAAGGGTGGGAACTCCAGGGCCACGGGATATGGGTTTCTCATCAGCAGCGGGGCCAAAGGCTCCTTGCCTGCTGTCCTGCAGCGGCCAGAGCTTGGCTGCAGCCCGAAAAACGCCTTGGGAAGGAAGGGGAGGACGGGCTGGGAGCCAGATGATGCTGGTCATCATCAGCACCGGAGAGCCTCAGCCTGTGTCCCGTGGGGCTGCCTCGACCCCGGCATGAGGGAATGTGCCTGATCCAGACACTGAATCAGAATTAACAAGGTTGGGAAAGATCTTTGAGGCCACCAAATCCAGCCCAGGTCCCTGCTGAGGAGGTGACACCAGGGGTGACAGCAGCACAGAGCTGGGTGAGGGAGCCAGGTAAAGGATCAGCCCAATCACCCCTGAATTAAAGTAGTAATGCACCCCACACACCCAGCAAATGTTTTCCATATAGGGAAAGTTTAAGGCTCAGCCCTTAAGGTAAAGAACCCAGATTCTTCCATACCCTCCTGAGAAGGATTGGCTCAGGGCCAAGACAGAAGCATCTACTGGGTCTTGTCACTGTTCTTCAAGCCCTGTGTCCCTCTCTATTGGCTCTGAGCCAAGTTATCCCTCCTAAAACATTTAGTATTTAAAAAAGAGCACAAAAGACAGTAAAGGCTTTTTGAGATGTCTTAGCAGGGTGTCTGAGGTTTCTCAGGCACCTGTGAGCAGCTTATTATTTGTTTTCTGCAACGTTTTGTTATTTTGTTATTTTTTTTCTTTACTAAACCTTTTGATTCAGAAAACATCCTCGAGGAGCAGTCTGGCTAATTATTACAGCCACTTTCCTGCAAGGCTGGACCCTCAGAGTGTGGGGCAAACCCACAGGGATGCTCAGCTCTGACTCTGACCCCTGCATGGCCATCTCAGTGCTCAGGCCACTGCTTCCCATGGAGCTCCCACAGATAAAATCCATCTCCATCAAGGAGAAAATGCCAGATTTCCCTTTGGACAAAAGATTTTGTCTCCTGATCCTTCCCCTCAGTAAAACCCAGAAGCATCACGTGGTTCCTTATTTAATATTTACATTTTTCAGCTGGGCTGGGTGCTCCTGCTGGGCTGAGGACAGGTCCCAGGTCTCTGCTGTGGGACAGCCTGAGCCTGCAGCAGCTCCTGCTGCTTCCTCCCACTGAATCCATTGGAACTGGGCTGGGACAGGCACTGGGACAGCGGGCTGGGGGCACTGGGGACCACCCAGCTCACCCAGAGCAGGCACTGGGCTGTTCCCAAACCTTCCAGGCAGGATGATGAACCCCCTGCAGCCCATGCCAGCCTCTCCTGGCTGCCAGGCAAAGCCATCTGTGGCTTACAGCTAAAAAACCCCTGCACTGTCACAGCTCCTAATCCAGCCCTAATTAAATCAGGACCAATTATGGCCCCCACCTGCCTCAGCCTGGCCCCTTGCCCCTCACTGCTGCCACTCCCTGGGTGGGACACAGGACTCAGACAAGCCGTGGGTGATGTGAGGGTGGCACCAGGGTGTTGCCTTGATCTTTTTCAGCCTTCTGATGTTTGCGTTTTTGTAAGGGAGTTTCTTACAGATTTTCATGTAAACAAAGTGATGTTTTCATTCCTCTCTTGAGGAGGGACAATTGATGGACTTCTGGTTTGACCAGTGTGGTTGGAGAGGTGGCAACCTCATTTGTCCAACCCATGGTCATTGTCCAAAATCTATATAAACTGAAGTAAGAAAATAAACTTCCTTCTTTTTGCCCTGATGACCTGACTGTGTGCCTGTCATTCACTTTGTGTCCTATGGTGACACCAGGGAGCTGGGGTGGCACATGCCACACGTGCCACCATGGGAGAGGGCATGGATTTGGGGATGCTGGGCCAGCAGTGGCATCACACAGGGGAGGGAACACCCTTCAGCTGGGAGCTGGAGACTCCCAGAAGACAAAAAAAAAGTCTTAAAAATCAAAGACATGAAGAGGTCTTAAAACTCATGGCAGTGCATGAAGTGGAAGTGACTTATCCCTCAACAGAAAAATAGGAGCTGCTTCCCTGTCCCTTGCTATCTTTGTTGAGTACAAAGTACTGACCTGTGTATTAAGTGCTTCTGCACATCACCTGACAGAGTTTTGTTGTCACTCAACTTCCCTTATGTCCCTGTATTTAAAATTTCCCATTATGTGGGAATATACCTGTGGCAGTTTCAGGGCACACAAAGAACGAGGCAGACACAGCAGGTCAGGGGAAAGCTTCTCCTTTTTTTAAAAAAAAAAAATCTGACTCCATTATATAAGTTTGTACAGAAGGCCAGAGATTGGCTACACAGGTTGTTACCTCTTCGACCTGGATGGTGAACACCACCATCAATCACACTTCTCCACCCAGAAGAGAAAAATGTAAACACACAGATAAATTCTAAAAATATACATTATTTTCATGAAGCTGCGTGAGAGCAGCACTGCTTGAGTTCAAACACTTGCAAGCAAGAAAGCTGAGGGCAACATATACCTGTGTGGCACAATACAGAGTGGATAAATGAGCTGTTTCTAAATCGTTCATCTTGTGTACCAGAAACTATCTAAACCATTTCTGGACTGGAGGGAGTGTGGCTGGAGGTCACAGGTGCCCCAAAGAGGTGCCAAAAGCATCCTGAGGGCACGGCAGGACACTGTGCCAGGGTGGGAGCTGGGTCACACGGGGACACGCTGCAAGATGAGAGAGGAGGAAGGACAAAAACACCCAGAGGAGACAAAGGAGGGAAGGAGACACGGAGAAAACTCAAGAGGATAGAAGGAAAACAACAACAACAACAAAAAGAAAAAAAAAAAAAGCCAGGGCCCTGCCTGCACAGCAGAATTTGCTTCTGGCTGAGTTGGTGGAAATTATTCTCCAAACGAGGGTGGAGGAAGCTGTGATTGTCTTCCCGTGCTGACCTGGCTGCAGGCAGCTGCCCGTGCCTGCCTGCAGGATGTTTATTTCCCACACAGGCAGGGCTGGAATGTGCCAGGAAAAGCCCAGAACCTCCTGCCCCACTCCAGCAGCAGCCTGGGCTGTCCTGAAGGAGGGATCTGGGATCAGCCTGCTTTGCTGGAAGCCCTGCCTGCTGCTGTGGTTTTCACAGATTGCCAAGAAAAAAAGAGGGAAAAGTTGCTTCTCTAGTTCTGGGAGCTGCAGGGAGGTTTTGGTGACCTGAGTGCAGAGAGCAGAAAGGCACAGCAGTGCTCCTGAGCTTCCCCAGCCTGGCAGACACACCCTGGGCTGGGCACAGCCAGGGAACACTGCTGGATCCCAGGAGTTCCACTGGATCCCAGGAGTTCCACTGGATCCCAGGAATTCCACTGGATCCCAGGAATTCCACCGGACCCCAAGAGTTCCACTGGATCCCAAGAATTCCACTGGATCCCAATAATTCCACTGGATCCTAAGAGTTCCACCGTATCCCAGGAATTCCACTGGATGTCAAGAATTCCAGTGTATCCCAGGAGTTCCACTGCATCCCAGGAATTCTACTGTATCCCAGGAATTCCACTGCATCCCAGGAATTCTACTGGATCCCAGGAATTCCTCTGTATCCCAGGAGTTCCACCACATCCCCAGAATTCCACTGCATCCCAGGAATTCCTCTGTATCCCAGGAATTCCACTGGATCCCACGAGTTCCCAGCCTGGCAGCAGTCAGGGATCACCACAGAAACCCCCTGTGCCCATCCTCACACCCAGGGCTGCAGTGACACCCCCCGGGATAAAGAGGAGGATGAACACCCCCTTCAGCATTCCCACCACCTCCCTGGGCACTTCCAAGGCCTGAGCACCCTTTCCATGGAGAAATTCCTGCTGCTGTCCACCCTGAGCCTCCCCTGGCTGTTTCCTCTCCTCCTGTTGCTATTTGTGAGGGCTGACACCTTCCCTTTCCTGGAAGGACCCTGCCAGGATGGCTGTGTGGGGGCTGGAGGAGGATGAGGGGACAGGAGGGTGGCTCTGCACCCCCAGGAGTGGGAATTTTTTGGGGCACAGAGCTCGGGAAGGGGCTGGAGCAGAGGAGGAGACCCTGGGGGTGTAACCCTGTGTGCTGCCTGAAAACCACAGGTTTTGTCTCTTTATGTTGTTAGTGGGAAAGTGAGCAGTTTGTAGGGAGGAAAAAAATGTTCTTAAAAGTTTCATTTTGATTCTCATTCTCTTCTTTAAGTGTGTGTTGATAAATATATCTTTAAACCCTTCAAGTTTGAACGTGCTTTGCTTTTCTCCTAATCCTATCTCCCAGCAGAAAAGAGACACTCAAACCACTGCACCTTGGAAGATCAGAAATTCAGATTTTGATCAGAAAAAAAAAAATTTAAAAAAAAAATCTATGTTTGCAGCCCCACCAGTGCACAATTCCCATGGGAACCCTGTGCCCTCCACATCCTGGCCCAGGGGGATTGACACTCCAACACCACCCAGAAATGTGAGGATTGAATTAGAACCTTCAGAAAAAAAAGCTAAAATACAGAAATCCACACAGCAGCTTCCCTCCCATCCCCAGCTGGATCTTTTTTTTCCCCCGGATCACACTTGTACAGCTCGTCATGGCAACAGCAGCCCCTGAACTGCAGCTGCAGCCAGGGCTCCTGGAGCTCACACGTTTGTCACTCTGCAGCCACCACAGAGCCCCTCCCAGCACGGCCCTGGGCCCACAGCCCCAGACTGGGAGTGACTGGGGTCCCAAACTGGGAGTGAATGGGAACCCCAAATTGGGAGAGACTGGGACCCCAAATTGGGAGAGACTGGGATCCCCAAACTGGGAATGAATGAGACCCCCAGACTGGGAGTGACTGGGAGCTTCAAACTGGGAGTGACTGAGATCCCCAGACTGGGAGTGACTGGGAACTCCAAACTGGGAGAGACTGGAACCCTGAACTGGGAATGGCTGGGAACCCCAAACTGGGAGTGACTCAGACCCCCAAACTGGGAACGACTGGGAACCCCAAACTGGGAGTGACTCAGACCCCCAAACTGGGAGTGACTGGGAACTCCAAGCTGGGAATGACTGAGACCCCAAACTGGGAACAATTGGGACTCCCCACACTGGGAGTGACTGAGACCCCCAAGTTGGAAGTGACTGGACCCCAAACTGGGAATGGCTGGGACCCCCAAACTGGGAGTGACTGGGATCCCCACACTGGGAGTGACTGGGAGCCCCAAACTGGAAATGAATGAGAACCCCAGATTGGGAATGGCTGAGACCCCCAAACTGGGAATGGCTGGAAACCCCAAACTGGGAGTGACTGGGACCCCAAACTGGGAACAATTGGGACTCCCCACACTGGGAGTGACTGAAACCCCCAAGTTGGGAGTGACTGGGAACCCCAGACTGGGAGTGACTGGGAACCCCAAAGGAGGCTGCTGCCTGTCTGCCCACACCAGGCCCCTCAACTGGGGTGGAACAGGGATTTGGGGAAAAATACTCCTGGCTGCTGACCTGCTCTGCTTCTAACACTGTGTTTGCACCAGGAACTGCTCTCCACAAGGATTATCCACAGAATTCCAGGATTATTTCTGTTGGAAAAGCCCTCCCAGCCCATCCAGTCCAAACTGTCCCCAGTCCCCACCTTGTCCCCAGCCCAGAGCACTGAGTGGCACCTCCAGGTGACACCTCCAGGGATGGGCACTCCAAACCTCCCTGGGCAGCTCCTGCCAAGGCCTGAGCACCCTTTCCATGGAGAAATTCCCCCTGAATTCCCAGTATTTCCAGAGTGGGGACTGGAGATGCAGAGCCTGACAGGGAATCATTGCAGGCACCAGGAACAGCGATAAATCTGGGAAAGGCTCCACTCAGATTTCCCAGGAAATGCTTAATTCCCCTCCCTGTTATCCCTGAGAACATTTTAGCAGTTCTTGGTGTCTTGGGGAGAGCATGAGAAAGGATAGATTGCATTTTAATTAATAATTGCAGAAATGCACGGCTGCCCAGGGCAGGAGCCGTGGCCAGCCCCAAGCAGGGAGTTGTGCCCGACAGGAGGGGACAGCACAGCTGTCACAGGTGCCACACGGCTGGTGGCAGGTCCTGTGCTGGGGTGGCTCCCCAGAACAGCTGTGAGCAGCTCCCTCTGCCACTCTCCCAGGCAGGAGCACTGACACTGCCCCTCTGTCATCCCCTCCTCTGAAATCTCAGCGAGGAATTCAGTGGGCTCTGAGCTGAAATCCTGCTCTGACACCAGTTCAGGCTCGTGGAGGGATGGGGGAGCTGCCCCAGTGGGGACAGTGGCACCAAGTGTGGCACAAACCCAACCCTTTCACACACAAAACCAACACCAGCACGGCTGGATGTTGCCCTGATCTTTCTCAGCTTTCTGATGTTTGCATTTTTGTAGTGGAGTTTCTCACAGATTTTCCTATAAACAAAGTGATGTTATAGCAACTGTCCTTCTTATTTATCATTCCTCTCTTGAGGAGGGACAATTGATGGACTTCTAGTTTAATCAGTGTGGTTGGAGAGGTATCAACCTCATCCTCCAATCCCTGGTCATTGTCAAAAATCTTTATAAATCGAAGTAAAAAAATAAACTTCCCTCTTTTTGCCCTGACAACTTGACTGTGTGCCTGTCCTTCATTTTGTGTCCTACAGCAACAGCCAGGAGCAGGGCAGGAGGCACAAACACCTTCCTGCCCTCTCACCTCCCACCATCTCCTGCCTGCTCCTGGTGTTTGCTGCAGCTGCAGCAGCTCCTGCAGCCCTGGCAGATGTGCAGCACGCCCTGAGATCAGCATTTGGGGCTGCAGGAAGGTGCACTGGAGGCAGCTGAGGAGGGAACCCCACTGAGAGGCTGAAGATGGGATTTCCTCCTCACATCTGGTGCAGTTTAAAAACTCTGGCCTGAGCTGTTGTGGATGCAAACAGCCAGGGTGGGGGTGAGGGGAACGTGAGGGGGATGATGTGCCCAGGCACAAAAACAGGGCTGGGCTGGGGACAGGCACACAACAGCCCAGGACAGGGATCTGTGTGGGCACAAACCCATCTGAGCAGTCACAGTGACACATGGCTG
>JANPWX010025404.1:0-11574 GCA_024734555.1 Trochalopteron elliotii | reverse complement strand
AGAGCTGGATTTCTCCTGCTGCAGGCAGGGCTGGGATTCAGAGCTGGATTTCTCCTGCTGGGGGTTCAGAGCTGGATTTCTCCTGCTGCAGGCAGTGCTGGGATTCAGAGCTGGATTTCTCTTGCTGGGATTCAGAGCTGGATTTCTCCTGCTGCAGGCAGTGCTGGGATTCAGAGGTGGATTTCTCCTGCTGGGATTCAGAGGTGGATTTCTCCTGCTGCAGGCAGGGCTGGGATTCACCCCCACTCCTCATCCCCTCTGGGAACACTACACAGGTGCTGCTCAGCAGCCTCACCCCACGCTCCAGGGTAAAACCCTCCTGCTCCTCACGGATCCTGCTGCAATTCCCAAACACAGGGAGAAAACAGAGCAGCTCCTGCTTTTCCTGCCCCACCTGGGAGTGCCTGGGCTGTGCAGGAGCTCCAGCCAGGCTGACACCCCTCCAGCCACCCGGAGGATTTATTTGCTGTAAGATTTCTGAGAGGGAGTCACAAACAGCAAAAAGGAGGATTTCAATGGGCCAGATTTTCTGACCCAGTGCTGAACTGCATTCCCAGGAACAGGAGAAGCAGCTGATTGAAAGGCAGCCTGTGAAGTCCCTCCAGAGCAGGGAAGAAGGGGCACAGGACAGAGAAGATCACTCATCAGAGGCTCCTCGCTCTCCAAGGGGCAGATCAAGTGACAGGGAACAGAAACAGCCCATTATTGGCTTCAAAGGCCAAACAAGAGAAGTCCAAATGACATTGAGACCGTGTCACAGTCAAATCCCATTTCCCTGTGCCAAGTGCCCAGAGCCACAGCACTGCTTCCCTCCGGGAAATGGGCTGAGCCTGCTGGAGCACAGCTCCATCCCTGCAGCTGCTGGGAATGGGCTGCCAGGGGAGCTGTGAGTGCCCTCCTGCAAAGCTCAGACTCCAGCCTCGACTTCCAAGAACTTCCAAGAGCTGCTGGAATTTCCCTTCCCTGCAAGCCAAGAGTTCTCAGAGGTACCTGAGGCACTAAAGGACACCAGAGGAGTGACAAAATGGGAGTCAGGCCTGGAATTAGCCCAGCAGAGACTAATTAGTCTAGACTTAAATCACTCTGAGGTGCCAAACAAAAGGAAGGGAGCAGGGAACCCCCACCCAAGAGACCCCACCAGCCCTGGGAACAGGAATCTAGCACCTCCTGTGATGGTTTCTGGTGGCAGTGGGTGCCCAGGAGCTCTACAGCTGCCTGAGGGGACCAAGAGGATTTCCCAAGGGCTGGAATAAATCAGGGATCTTCTCTGCAGGGGGGTCCAGCAGAGCAAGAGTTACAGAGCTGAAACTTCCTCCCACGCACCCACTGCTCACACCCTGGCCCAGAATGAAGCCAAGCCCTGGGACACAGCCATGGAAATCCACAAAGCTGGGAGAGGAAAGCAGGACAGAGGCAGGGGAGGGGAAAAAGCCAGGAATTCATCCACACTTCAATATTCGCAGTAAAGAAAAGAGGAAGACAAAAAAATAATAATAATCTATGTCAGAACACGCAGGCATCACTTAGTGCTGGTCTCCAGGGAAAAGCTTCCTGGTGTCCATAGCAACACATCACCAAGCCCTTGCTTGGTCTGACGGGAGGAAGGCAGAGGAAAAGGAGCTGAGGATGGGAGAGATGCTTTTAGCTGTGCTCCAGCACGGGCAGAGCTGGCTCTGATCCATCACAGAGCTGGATCTGATCCATCACTGGTCAGGACCCTCCCCACCACCCTCCCTCTGTACTCAGCCCTCCCCAAAGCTCCCTGATTTGTGCTTAACCTCCGGAATTTTGTCCGGGAACATTGGTGCATTGTGTGCCTGTGTTGCAGGCAGCAGCTGCCCGCCCCGTGGCCCCATGCAGGAAGTATTACACATCCCACAGCCCCCAGCACAGGGCCAGCTGAGCGGGGCAAAGCTCATTACACCCAAATAATCCCTTAATAATGTAAGTAGCATTAGTGGCCCGGCAGGCTGGGATACAGCAGGCGTGGAGAGGGGGGTGGGAGCTGCCCGAGGAATGCCATAATCTGCCCCCGGTTTGCTCCTCTTTTGCTCAGAGCTGGTCTGGGCCAACAATTCATGAGTTTGTGCTCTGCTCTCAGTGCAAAACGTGCCCAGCGCCGGGCTCCTGTGGGGCTGTGCCCGTGTCCTGGCTGGTTCTGGATGGGCTGTGGGTACAGGCAGGCTGGGAACTGCCGCGGGGCTGCGTGGGCACTCGGCAGATTTGTCACTGATCCGGATTAAGGTGGCAGCTCCGGTCAGGGCTGGCTGCCCCGGGGTCAGGCAGTGCACAGCCAGGGTGTGACCTGGGCAGGGGGACAGTCCCCCAAACCCCCTCACGGCTGTGCACAGCAGCTCTGACCCCCAGGAGGGCGCAGGGAGCCTGTCCAGGGGCTGCTCTGAGCTCTCAATCTGCAGTTCCCCCTGTGCATCCCTGTTTGGGGAGGGTCAACGACCTCGTTTGTTTTCCTGTGCCCTTCCTGCTCAGAGTGCAGCAGCAGCAGGATGGGGAAATGCTGAACCTCTGGAACACTTGGAGCACTTCAGGAGTGGAAGGATAACACGGGATAAATTTCCATCTGCCTTGGAGGGTTTGCTGCTCACCACCAACACAAAGAACAGGGCACTGCTGGAACCCTGGAGGCTGAGAATTCCAGCCCAGGGTGGGCTCAGAACAAGCTCCACCAGCAGCTTGGGTTCCCCCCAGGCTGTCCCATACCCCATAGCCCCACATATCTGAGCCACAGCAAACCAGGGGCAGCTTCCCACCAGCACCCAGAGGCATTTTTAAGGATTTTTAAATATCCATCCATCCTTCCTTACCGAGCCCAGAGCAGGTGATGCTCTTTTCCCACCTATTTCCCCCTTCCAGCCCATTGGATCTCCACAAAGATCTATCAGGGAGAAGCTGCTCCAGGTGGGCTTTGGATCATTATCCACAGGTAACTGGAAATTCCCAGCCCTGCTGCCAGCATGTTTTGTGACACAGCATCTCCACAGGAAGATGGGCATGCCTGGCTTCATTAACTGCCAGTAATTAATATTTACACAGTGCTGGGAGAGCCACAGGTGAAGGGGACTGTGGAAAAGCAAAGCATTCACCCTGAATTTAATGAGGAGAGCTGGTGCCACCATGGGAAACTGAGTTTGCTGGGTGCCAGGGGTGGTGCAGGGACCTACAGCAAGGGGGTGTCACCATGGGATCCATGGATCCAGCCCCTGGGATGTGCAGGGGGATGTGGGTGTCCCCATGGGATGGATCCAGCCCCTGGAGTGCTGGATGTCAGTTGGATGATGCTGGCAGGAATCTTCACATCTCCATGGGGCTGAACTCCCTTCTCACTGCTTCCCATTGCTTCCCAGAGCTTCCTAGTTCTTCCCACTGCTTCCTACTGCTCCCCACATCTTCCTACATCTTCCCACAGCTCCCCACTGCTCCCCACTGCTTCCCAGTTCTTCCCACATCTTCCCACATCTTCCCACAGCTTCCCACAGCTTCCCACTGCTCCCCACTGCTCCCCACTGCTGCCTGGCCCTGAGCAGCTCCCCACCCCATGCCCTGCAGGGTCCCTGAGGCTGGAAATCCTCCTCTCAGAGCCCCCCTGCGGGTGGGATGCAGCTCCAGCGGGGAGGGTGAGGAAAGCTGAGCATTCCCGGTGGGGCATTCCCGGTGGGGCATTCCCGGTGGGACATTCCCGGTGGGCATTCCAGGTGGGCAGGGCTGGCAGACCCCGGGAAGGGCCGATTCCACGGTGGGAATTCCCGGTGGGCATTCCCGGTGGGGTATTCCCGGGGGGCATTCCCGGTGGGTATTCCCGGTGGGTATTTGCGGTGGGGTATTCCCGGGGAGCATTCCCGGTGGGCATCCCTGGTGGGGAATTCCCGGTGGGTATTCCCGGTGGGTATTCCCGGTGGGCACGGCCGGCAGACCCCGGGAAGGGCCGATTCCAGGGCTCTGGGGAGGATGAGGAAGAGGAAGCCCAGCCCTGCCAGCGCAGCAGCCCCGGAGGCGTCGAGGCTGAGGGGCGGCAGTGAGTGGCCAGGAAGGAATTTTCGCTGGAAGAGCTGAAGGCTGGGGGAGAGGCCGGGGTGAGGCAGAGGAGATGGGACACGGCTGGGGGGGTGGTACCCAGAGCGAGCTAAAATAAACCTCAGCTGGGTTATGGGGACAAGGAGGGGACACTCCAGGAGCCCAAATGCTCCCGCTGCACATCCAGGGCGGCTCCAAGGGGGAGGTGAGGGCCAGGGGGAGGATTTCCCTTCCAGGCAGGAGCTGTGCCGTGTCCCAGGGGTGGCCCGGGAGGAAGGGTGGGAACTCCAGGGCTACGGGATATGGGTTTCTCATCAGCAGCGGGGCCAAAGGCTCCTTGCCTGCTGTCCTGCAGCGGCCAGAGCTTGGCTGCAGCCCGAAAAACGCCTTGGGAAGGAAGGGGAGGACGGGCTGGGAGCCAGATGATGCTGGTCATCATCAGCACCGGAGAGCCTCAGCCTGTGTCCCGTGGGGCTGCCTCGACCCCGGCATGAGGGAATGTGCCTGATCCAGACACTGAATCAGAATTAACAAGGTTGGGAAAGATCTTTGAGGCCACCAAATCCAGCCCAGGTCCCTGCTGAGGAGGTGACACCAGGGGTGACAGCAGCACAGAGCTGGGTGAGGGAGCCAGGTAAAGGATCAGCCCAGTCACCCCTGAATTAAAGTAGTAATGCACCCCACACACCCAGCAAATGTTTTCCATATAGGGAAAGTTTAAGGCTCAGCCCTTAAGGTAAAGAACCCAAATTCTTCCATACCCTCCTGAGAAGGATTGGCTCAGGGCCAAGACAGAAGCATCTACTGGGTCTTGTCACTGTTCTTCAAGCCCTGTGTCCCTCTCTATTGGCTCTGAGCCAGGTTATCCCTCCTAAAACATTTAGTATTTAAGAAAGAGCACAAAAGACAGTAAAGGCTTTTTGAGATGTCTTAGCAGGGTGTCTGAGGTTTCTCAGGCACCTGTGAGCAGCTTATTATTTGTTTTCTGCAACGTTTTGTTATTTTATTTTTTTCTTTACTAAACCTTTTGATTTAGAAAACATCCTCGAGGAGCAGTCTGGCTAATTATTACAGCCACTTTCCTGCAAGGCTGGACCCTCAGAGTGTGGGGCAAACCCACAGGGATGCTCAGCTCTGACTCTGACCCCTGCATGGCCATCTCAGTGCTCAGGCCGCTGCTTCCCATGGAGCTCCCACAGATAAAATCCATCTCCATCAAGGACAAAATGCCAGATTTCCCTTTGGACAAAAGATTTTGTCTCCTGATCCTTCCCCTCAGTAAAATCCAGAAGCATCACGTGGTTCCTTATTTAATATTTACATTTTTCAGCTGGGCTGGGTGCTCCTGCTGGGCTGAGGACAGGTCCCAGGGCTCTGCTGTGGGACAGCCTGAGCCTGCAGCAGCTCCTGCTGCTTCCTCCCACTGAATCCACTGGAACTGGGCTGGGACAGGCACTGGGACAGCGGGCTGGGGGCACTGGGGACCACCCAGCTCACCCAGAGCAGGCACTGGGCTGTTCCCAAACCTTCCAGGCAGGATGATGAACCCCCTGCAGCCCATGCCAGCCTCTCCTGGCTGCCAGGCAAAGCCATCTGTGGCTTACAGCTAAAAAACCCCGGCACTGTCACAGCTCCTAATCCAGCCCTAATTAGATCAGGACCAATTATGGCCCCCACCTGCCTCAGCCTGGCCCCTTGCCCCTCACTGCTGCCACTCCCTGGGTGGGACACAGGACTCAGACAAGCCGTGGGTGATGTGAGGGTGGCACCAGGGTGTTGCCTTGATCTTTTTCAGCCTTCTGATGTTTGTGTTTTTGTAAGGGAGTTTCTTACAGATTTTCATGTAAACAAAGTGATGTTTTCATTCCTCTCTTGAGGAGGGACAATTGATGGACTTCTGGTTTGACCAGTGTGGTTGGAGAGGTGGCAACCTCATTTGTCCAACCCATGGTCATTGTCCAAAATCTATATAAACTGAAGTAAGAAAATAAACTTCCCTCTTTTTGCCCTGATGACCTGACTGTGTGCCTGTCGTTCACTTTGTGTCCTATGGTGACACCAGGGAGCTGGGGTGGCACATGCCACACGTGCCACCATGGGAGAGGGCATGGATTTGGGGATGCTGGGCCAGCAGTGGCATCACACAGGGGAGGGAACACCCTTCAGCTGGGAGCTGGAGACTCCCAGAAGACAAAAAAAAAAGTCTTAAAAATCAAAGACATGAAGAGGTCTTAAAAGTCATGGCAGTGCATGAAGTGGAAGTGACTTATCCCTCAACAGAAAAATAGGAGCTGCTTCCCTGTCCCTTGCTATCTTTGTTGAGTACAAAGTACTGACCTGTGTATTAAGTGCTTCTGCACGTCACCTGACAGAGTTTTGTTGTCACTCAACTTCCCTTATGTCCCTGTATTTAAAATTTCCCATTATGTGGGAATATACCTGTGGCAGTTTCAGGGCACACAAAGAACGAGGCAGACACAGCAGGTCAGGGGAAAGCTTCTCCTTTTTTTTAAAAAAAAAAATCTGACTCCATTATATAAGTTTGTACAGAAGGCCAGAGATTGGCTACACAGGTTGTTACCTCTTCGACCTGGATGGTGAACACCACCATCAATCACACTTCTCCACCCAGAAGAGAAAAATGTAAACACACAGATAAATTCTAAAAATATACATTATTTTCATGAAGCTGCATGAGAGCAGCACTGCTTGAGTTCAAACACTTGCAAGCAAGAAAACTGAGGGCAACATATACCTGTGTGGCACAATACAGAGTGGATAAATGAGCTGTTTCTAAATCGTTCATCTTGTGTACCAGAAACTATCTAAACCATTTCTGGACTGGAGGGAGTGTGGCTGGAGGTCACAGGTGCCCCAAAGAGGTGCCAAAAGCATCCTGAGGGCACGGCAGGACACTGTGCCAGGGTGGGAGCTGGGTCACACGGGGACACGCTGCAAGATGAGAGAGGAGGGAGGACAAAAACACCCAGAGGAGACAAAGGAGGGAAGGAGACATGGAGAAAAATCAAGAGGATAGAAGGAAAACAACAACAACAACAAAAAGAAAAAAAAGCCAGGGCCCTGCCTGCACAGCAGAATTTGCTTCTGGCTGAGTTGGTGGAAATTATTCTCCAAACGAGGGTGGAGGAAGCTGTGATTGTCTTCCCGTGCTGACCTGGCTGCAGGCAGCTGCCCGTGCCTGCCTGCAGGATGTTTATTTCCCACACAGGCAGGGCTGGAATGTGCCAGGAAAAGCCCAGAACCTCCTGCCCCACTCCAGCAGCAGCCTGGGCTGTCCTGAAGGAGGGATCTGGGATCAGCCTGCTTTGCTGGAAGCCCTGCCTGCTGCTGTGGTTTTCACAGATTGCCAAGAAAAAAAAGAGGGAAAAGTTGCTTCTCTAGTTCTGGGAGCTGCAGGGAGGTTTTGGTGACCTGAGTGCAGAGAGCAGAAAGGCACAGCAGTGCTCCTGAGCTTCCCCAGCCTGGAAGACACACCCTGGGCTGGGCACAGCCAGGGAACACTGCTGGATCCCAGGAGTTCCACTGGATCCCAGGAGTTCCACTGGATCCCAGGAATTCCACTGGATCCCAATAATTCCACTGGATCCCAATAATTCCACTGGATCCTAAGAGTTCCACCACATCCCAGGAATTCCTCTGTATCCCAGGAATTCCACTGGATCCCAAGAATTCCTTTGTATCCCAGGAGTTCCACCACATCCCCAGAATTCCACTGCATCCCAGGAATTCCACTGGATCCCACGAGTTCCCAGCCTGGCAGCAGCCAGGGATCACCACAGAAACCCCCTGTGCCCATCCTCACACCCAGGGCTGCAGTGACACCCCCCGGGATAAAGAGGAGGATGAACACCCCCTTCAGCATTCCCACCACCTCCCTGGGCACTTCCAAGGCCTGAGCACCCTTTCCATGGAGAAATTCCTGCTGCTGTCCACCCTGAGCCTCCCCTGGCTGTTTCCTCCCCTCCTGTTGCTATTTGTGAGGACTGACACCTTCCCTTTCCTGGAAGGACCCTGCCAGGATGGCTGTGTGGGGGCTGGAGGAGGATGAGGGGACAGGAGGGTGGCTCTGCACCCCCAGGAGTGGGAATTTTTTGGGGCACAGAGCTCGGGAAGGGGCTGGAGCAGAGGAGGAGACCCTGGGGGTGTAATCCTGTGTGCTGCCTGAAAACCACAGGTTTTGTCTCTTTATGTTGTTAGTGGGAAAGTGAGCAGTTTGTAGGGAGGAAAAAAATGTTCTTGAAAGTTTCATTTTGATTCTCATTCTCTTCTTTAAGTGTGTGTTGATAAATATATCTTTAAACCCTTCAAGTTTGAACGTGCTTTGCTTTTCTCCTAATCCTATCTCCCAGCAGAAAAGAGACACTCAAACCACTGCACCCTGGAAGATCAGAAATTCAGATTTTGATCAGAAAAAAAAAAAAAATTAAAAAAAAAAAGAAATCTATGTTTGCAGCCCCACCAGTGCACAATTCCCATGGGAACCCTGTGCCCTCCACATCCTGGCCCAGGGGGATTGACACTCCAACACCACCCAGAAATGTGAGGATTGAATTAGAACCTTCAGAAAAAAAAGCCAAAATACAGAAATCCACACAGCAGCTTCCCTCCCATCCCCAGCTGGATCTTTTTTTTCCCCCGGATCACACTTGTACAGCTCGTCATGGCAACAGCAGCCCCTGAACTGCAGCTGCAGCCAGGGCTCCTGGAGCTCACACGTTTGTCACTCTGCAGACACCACAGAGCCCCTCCCAGCACGGCCCTGGGCTCACAGCCCCAGACTGGGAGAGACTGGGAACCCAAACTGGGAATGGCTGGGAACCCCAAATTGGGAGAGACTGGGAACCCCAGACTGGGAGAGACTGGGATCCCCAAACTGGGAATGAATGAGACCCCCAGACTGGGAGTGACTGGGATCCCAAACTGGGAGTGAATGGGAACCCCAAATTGGGAGAGACTGGGACCCCAAACTGGGAGAGACTGAGATCCCCAAACTGGGAGTGACTGGGACCCCCAGACTGGGAATGGCTGGGACCCCCAAATTGGGAGAGACTGGGAACCCAAACTGGGAATGGCTGAGATCCCCAAACTGGGAATGAATGAGACCCCCAGACTGGGAGTGACTGGGAGCTTCAAACTGGGAGTGACTGAGATCCCCAGACTGGGAGTGACTGAATTGTCCAAACTGGGAGTGACTGGGAACCCCACACTGGGAATGGCTGGGACCCCCAAACTGGGAGTGACTGGGAACTCCAAACTGGGAGTGACTGGGATCCCCAGACTGGGAGTGACTGGGAACTCCAAACTGTGAGAGACTCGAACCCCGAACTGGGAATGGCTGGGAACCCCAAACTGGGAGTGACTCAGACCCCCAAACTGGGAGTGACTGGGAACTCCAAGCTGGGAATGACTGAGACCCCAAACTGGGAACAATTGGGACTCCCCACACTGGGAGTGACTGAGACCCCCAAGTTGGAAGTGACTGGGACCCCAAACTGGGAATGGCTGGGACCCCCAAACTGGGAGTGACTGGGATCCCCAAACTGGGAGTGACTGGGATCCCCACACTGGGAGTGACTGGGAGCCCCAAACTGGAAATGAATGAGACCCCCAGATTGGGAATGGCTGAGACCCCCAAACTGGGAATGGCTGGAAACCCCAAACTGGGAGTGACTGGGACCCCAAACTGGGAACAATTGGGACTCCCCACACTGGGAGTGACTGAAACCCCCAAGTTGGGAGTGACTGAGATCCCCAGACTGGGAGTGACTGGGAACCCCAAACTGGGAGTGACTGAGATCCCCAGACTGGGAGTGACTGGGAACCCCAGACTGGGAGTGACTGGGAACCCCAAACTGGGAGTGACTGGGAACCCCAAAGGAGGCTGCTGCCTGTCTGCCCACACCAGGCCCCTCAGCTGGGGTGGAACAGGGATTTGGGGAAAAATACTCCTGGCTGCTGACCTGCTCTGCTTCTAACACCGTGTTTGCACCAGGAACTGCTCTCCACAAGGATTATCCACAGAATTCCAGGATTATTTCTGTTGGAAAAGCCCTCCCAGCCCATCCAGTCCAAACTGTCCCCAGTCCCCACCTTGTCCCCAGCCCAGAGCACTGAGTGGCACCTCCAGGTGACACCTCCAGGGATGGGAACTCCAAACCTCCCTGGGCAGCTCCTGCCAAGGCCTGAGCACCCTTTCCATGGAGAAATTCCCCCTGAATTCCCAGTATTTCCAGAGTGGGGACTGGAGATGCAGAGCCCGACAGGGAATCATTGCAGGCACCAGGAACAGCGATAAATCTGGGAAAGGCTCCACTCAGATTTCCCAGGAAATGCTTAATTCCCCTCCCTGTTATCCCTGAGAACATTTTAGCAGTTCTTGGCGTCTTGGGGAGAGCATGAGAAAGGATAGATTGCATTTTAATTAATAATTGCAGAAATGCACGGCTGCCCAGGGCAGGAGCCGTGGCCAGCCCCAAGCAGGGAGTTGTGCCCGACAGGAGGGGACAGCACAGCTGTCACAGGTGCCACACGGCTGGTGGCAGGTCCTGTGCTGGGGTGGCTCCCCAGAACAGCTGTGAGCAGCTCCCTCTGCCACTCTCCCAGGCAGGAGCACTGACACTGCCCCTCTGTCATCCCCTCCTCTGAAATCTCAGCGAGGAATTCAGTGGGCTCTGAGCTGAAATCCTGCTCTGACACCAGTTCAGGCTCGTGGAGGGATGGGGGAGCTGCCCCAGTGGGGACAGTGGCACCAAGTGTGGCACAAACCCAACCCTTTCACACACAAAACCAACACCAGCACTGCTGGATGTTGCCCTGATCTTTCTCAGCTTTCTGATGTTTGCATTTTTGTAGTGGAGTTTCTCACAGATTTTCCTATAAACAAAGTGATGTTATAGCAACTGTCCTTCTTATTTATCATTCCTCTCTTGAGGAGGGACAATTGATGGACTTCTAGTTTAATCAGTGTAGTTGGAGAGGTATCAACCTCATCCTCCAATCCCTGGTCATTGTCAAAAATCTTTATAAATCGAAGTAAAAAAATAAACTTCCCTCTTTTTGCCCTGACAACTTGACTGTGTGCCTGTCCTTCATTTTGTGTCCTACAGCAACAGCCAGGAGCAGGGCAGGAGGCACAAACACCTTCCTGCCCTCTCACCTCCCACCATCTCCTGCCTGCTCCTGGTGTTTGCTGCAGCTGCAGCAGCTCCTGCAGCCCTGGCAGATGTGCAGCACGCCCTGAGATCAGCATTTGGGGCTGCAGGAAGGTGCACTGGAGGCAGCTGAGGAGGGAACCCCACTGAGAGGCTGAAGATGGGATTTCCTCCTCACATCTGGTGCAGTTTAAAAACTCTGGCCTGAGCTGTTGTGGATGCAAACAGCCAGGGTGGGAGTGAGGGGAACGTGAGGGGGATGATGTGCCCAGGCACAAAAACAGGGCTGGGCTGGGGACAGGCACACAACAGCCCAGGACAGGGATCTGTGTGGGCACAAACCCATCTGAGCAGTCACAGTGACACATGGCTG
>JANPWX010025398.1:0-14119 GCA_024734555.1 Trochalopteron elliotii | reverse complement strand
GAGCGGGAGGGATCCCGGGATAACCCACGGAGGGATCCCGGGATAACCCAGCGGGAGGGGGAGGAATCCCGGGATAACCCACGGAGGGATCCCGGGATAACCCAGCGGGAGGGGGAGGAATCCCGGGATAACCCACGGAGGGATCCCGGGGTAACCCAGAGAGAGCGGGAGGGATCCCGGGATAACCCAGCAGGAGGGGGAAGAATCCCGGGATAACCCGGCGGGAGCGGCACCAGGCTCGGGAATGCTGGTTGCGGTTCCACCCCCAGCTCTCATCCAGGACTTTTCCAGCTCAGTCTCCTGATATTCCCGGGAGCCCCGGGGAGTGATGGCCCCGAGAGGCCGCAGGGACAGAGGGGTTTCACTCCGAGTGTGTGGTGGTGGCTCTGTCCCCGCTGTCACCCGCGCTGGGTGGCGCTGGGGGAAGGAGGGGGGTGAGCAGCTGGACCCCACAAAATCCTGGAATCGTCACGGAGGTTGGAAAAGCCCCCTGAGATCATCGAGTGCAGCCCTTAACCCAGCACTGCTCCATCCCCAAACCCTCTCGGAGCACTGGGATAATTTTCTGGGACAATTCCAGGGATGGCATCTCCCGGGCAGCCCTTGCCGGTGCCTGAGCACCTTTTCCATGCAGGAATTTCCCCCAAAATCCAACCTGAACCTCCCTTGGTGCTGTTTGAGGCCGTTTCCTTTTGTCCCTCCTTCCCTGCGAGCAGAGCCCAACACCCCCAGCTCCAACCTCCTGCCAGGCTGGGAATTCCATCATGGCAATTCCATGGCAATCCCATCCTCCAGAAAATCCCCAAATACTCCTTTATGTGCCCACAGGCACCAGGGGATCCCAGGGCAGAAATCAGGGGTGGGGGTTGTTGGTTTAATGGGGCAGAAGCCAAAATAAACCCAGAAATTTAGGGAAGGTGCTCTGAGTGTTTGTTTGTTTCAGTGAGAGGGAAAGTGAGGCTGGGTTTGTTTTTGGAATAAGGAGAAGTGGGAGGAGAGGGATTCTCTGCAGGCCAGGTCCAGAGGCCACCAAAGCCACTCTGATTCCCAAATCCTGTCTTTGTTCCCTGTCACACAGAGCCTGCCCCAACACCACAACCCCCATTCATATAATACCATTTCTATTAATCACCATCTATATTAATTACATTCTATATTATATATAGAATACATATATTATTATATATAAAATATATTATATAATTATTATATAATGTTATTCTATTCTATAATATTACATATATATTACATTATATATAACCCAAATTATACCTTGCATTATGTAATATATTTTACCACCTAAAAATAGTTTTGGTGCTTTTGTGCCTCATCGGAGGAGGAGGGAACACCTGATCTGAATAAATGACCTCGTGGTGGTCACCTCGCACTGACAAACAGAATTTGAAGGGAAGTGAAGGATGCAAAAGGAGGAGGAATTGGGATTATCTGCAAAGCACGACAGGCACCGGGAAAGGCAGGAAGAACCGCCGTTATTCCAAGGTCAACTGCACGTGAGGGGCCGCTCTCACCAGCGCTAATTACCAAGGCAAACTGCAGAGAGCTCGTCACCAACGGGGTGACACAAATCGGGCCGGGGGGCCCAGGAAACAACACAAACGGGACCGTGCGAGCAGCTCGAGCAAAAATTTCCTGCAGCAGAGCCAGACAAACCCTCCTTTCTCCTTCCCCCCTCTCTCCCCAAACGCAGCTCGCCCCCTTATTTTATTTTTTACACACATGGGTGTGACTAACGCCTCGCCCAAGGGAATCTTGATTGGAAATACATGGTATTGGAATTTGTTTAAGATTTTTATCAATAGCACGTGTGTCCAGCCCTGCATCCAGAAGCGAGGGGAAGGTCGAGGGGTCACGGATCAAACTCCCGACAAACAAAAAGAGGAGGGGCGGGGGGGCCGCTATTGATCCCGTCTGCCGCCACAGCCGGTTCTCATTGAGGCCGCGGCGTTAAGGACTTTAAAGGGCTGTGACGAGAGCGGGGCCGGGAGCCGCGGCCCGGGGAGGAAAGGTCACCGAGGACACGCTGCGGGCAGCGGGAGCGTGCCCGCAGGAAGAGGATGCACCTTTAACCCTCGCGGGGTCAGCGGCGCTCGCAGCGCTGGGGGGAACGCGGCAGGTGAGAACAGCCGCGGCCACGGGGGATGTTCCTGTCACCCCTGGCCGGGCTGTTCCTGTCACCCCTGGCCGGGCTGTTCCTGTCACCCCGTGACTGAGCTGTCCCTGTCACCTCCAGCAGGGCTGCGCCTGTCACGCAGCTGGGACAACACCCATGGCCAAGGTGTCCCTGCCACCTCCAGCAGGGCTGTCCCTGTCACCCAGCTGGGACAACACCCCCTGACTGGTCTGTCTCTGTCAGCTCTGGTCGGGCTGTCCCTGTCACCCAGCGAGGACAACACTGGGGGCTGAGCTGTCCCTGTGCAAGGGGCAGGCTCAGGATCCCAATCCCGGTTCTCAGGCAGGCTCAGGATCCCAATCCCAGCTCTCCCCAAGCCCCAGCCCAGCTGATGAATGTGTTCTGCAGGAAGAGCTCCCAGCCCTGGCCTGGGGAGGGCAGGGCAGGCAAGGACACTCAGCTTGGCTTTACAAATCCCAGCTTTCCCCTGGCTGAGCAGGGTGAGCCAGTCATGGCGTTTTTGGAGAGCTGAGAACTGGGGAAGGAGATGGGGCTGGGAATTGCCCTTCACTGACAGAAAGATTTCACCTAAAACATTTCCCTGGAGCTTCCAGATTTCCCTGCCAGGGGAGGAGCAACCCACCAGCAGATCCCTTTTCACCTCCATCTGGGCAAACTCCCCGGGTCTCCCACTCAACAGAGGGAATTTGGATGTACAAACTGGAGTATCCAATCCCCCATGCCCTCCCTGTCTCCTGACGTTCCCCGGGAAGGGGGAAATCCCTCCCGGCACTTACTCTGCCCGTACTGGCCGTACTGGTAGCCGGCCACGGGGTCCACGCTGTAGCTGGTGGTGCTGTAGGTGGGGGGACAGTAGGACTGCGAGGTCGGGAGGCTCTCCACGGACTTGATGGAGTCGCTGCGCTGGCTGCAGCTGGCCGAGATGGAGTTGGTGCTGTCCAGGCCGCCGTGGAGGGGAGAGATAGAGAAATCGGCCTGGGGCTGCGGCGGGACCCCGCTGGGGTTGCTCAGGATGCTCATCACCTGCAGAGACACCGGAGGCACCGTCAGGGGCCGGATGGGGGACAGGAAAAAGGTCACAAAAACGGTGCTTTGGGGTGGACAGAGACCGAACAGAGCCAAGCTCTGCTCCCACCAAACCTCGGGGCTCCCCTCGGAACTCTGAACAGGGAGAACGATGCAGTTCCTCCTCAGCCTGCTTGGGTTTTGGGGATGTTTTGCTGCCCTGCTAAGGATGAGCATGGAAAACCAGGAGAAAAATCCCGATTTTCCCAAAGTCCCGTTCCTTGGGAAGTCAGGTTTGCAAAGGTCCCCAAGCAAAGCAGATCAAACTCTTGCTGGCTTTGATGCAGCTTCAGTGGCCGAGTTCTCTCTGCCCCCAAATGTTAAAGGGTAACAGGTCCTGGTCCGGCTCGTTTCAGTGCTCGGTTGGAAAATGTAATTCAATTTGCACACAAAAAAAATCTTCCTGCTTTGAGACCTGAACCAGATGAACTAATTGGGTTTTTGTTGGTGTTTTGTTTTTCTTTTCCCCCTTTTTTCTTGCAGCGAAAAATGCCAGATTTGTTCCCGGGGCTGAGCTAGGGGTGAGGCTCTGCCCTTCACACAGGGACCCGGGTCCCGCCAGGGATCAGCAGAATTTCCCCGGGGTAATTCCGAGTTTAAGGGTGGAAAAGGTTCGCAGGGGAAGGGCCGAGGGGCTCCTGAAGCCTCTCGGTCGTGTTGGAGCCGCCGCGGGCCGGGGCGGGGGGAGAGGGGACAGGGGACGGTCACCTCGGGAGGCCCGGCCGGCGCTCAGATGCCGAGCGGCTCCAAACCTCCGAATTTAGCATAACCTTATTGACATCAATTAAAGTGGCAAATTGGAAATATTTGGAGCCTGGCAAGTGGTAAAATGAGCCCTTTATCCGCCAGCAGCGGCCTGGTGAGCTTTTGTGCCGGGGCCGCATTCTCGGGAAGGACACCGGGGGGGGAGTTTTGTGGGGCCGAGGTTCCCCTTCCTGCTCACCCCGACACCTTCTCGGCCCCTCCTCCCTGCCCGGGCGGGCTACGGGGTGAATGCCCAGCCACGAGCTGCTTTCTAAAGCATCTCCTCCTCCCCCCGGAAGGGCCCGGGAGCGCCGCAAAGATGTTTTGCCTTGATGGAAAATCCCAGATCCCCTCCCGGCTCCGCTCCGGGTGGAGAATTTGTCCGGGAGGGGAATTCGGGAGCGGGGGGATGGCCGGACCCCCGCGGAGAGGGAGGGGGTTGGTTAAAATCCTGGAAAATCCATCTAACCCCGAGCGGGGGCTAGTCTGGGGTGTGAGGCTGGGGCACGGGAATGGAGTTTGAGAGAGGAAAGGGCTCGTTCCCCCTCCCCATCCCTGGGCTCGTTCTCCCCTCATCTCTGGGCTCACTGTCCCCTCCTCCTCCAGGCTTTCCACCCTGCATCGAGCTCAGACTTCTCTGCTGCTCCCCAAAAGTTAAACCCGGCCCAGCTGTCTCCACACCGAGCTTATCCAAAGCCTCAAAAAGCTCCCCAGAGCCTCCAGGCACAGCTCCTGGCAGGGATTAAACCCCAAAGCGCCTCGATGGGGATGCTCAGCCCTAAAAATGTGCCCGTGGCTGGGCTGAGCCAGCCCGGGGACTGAGGGATGAAGAGAGGAAAGGGAATTTAATCCTCAGGAGTGGATTAATCCAGGACTGGGGTGCTGTGCTGTCCCGGGGGGTGTAACACGGGCCCCTCCAGCTCCAGGCACTGCAGGAGCAGGGAAATCACCCAAGGGCAGCCTGGAGAGGCTCTCCCAGCTCCAGAGTTATTTTTGGGCTCTCCGTAAAGCAGGGTCATGAACCTCGATCTGGCTCAGCCTGGATCCTCTGGGTTCAGGGAGAGTTCCGAGCTGGAGCATCCCCTGGGCTGGATCTGTGTCCTGAGGGACCCCCAGGACCCTCACACACAGCCCCGGGCACAGCTGGAGTGAATCCACAAGCAGAGCCGGGTGTTTAAAACAACAAACACACGTGGAAAACACAGACGTGGGATGGGGAGTTATTTCTGGGAAGCTCTGCTCTTTCTCCTCGCCCTTCCTGAGCTGTCCAGGCCTGGAAGTGCTGGCTGGCCGGGGATGTGAGCCTGCCCAGCCAAGCCCTGCAGGTGCAGAGAGGCTGGAATCACTCAGGGAGCAGCGGGGTTTGTGCTGCTCTCCCTCCCGGCCGTGGCCCCGGAGTGCCTAAGCTGCTTTTTATTACCCCGAGAAAAGAAACGGCTCCCCAAGCCAGCGAGAGGCACATTAACACTTCCTTTTAGGAAAAAAAAAAAGGGGGGGGGGGGGGGGGATGCAAAGCAAGGCTGGCAAATGTAACGCAGATTCACACTCCAAATTCAGGGAGCGGGGCAGATGCTTCCACAAATGCCGCTAAAAAAAGGGATTTGCTTTAATCAGCGGGAATCAGGAGCGGTTCCTGATCTCATCTCCGCCCCTGGAGTCTCTCCAGGCCGGCCTCCGCTCCACCAGCCCCAGTCCTGGGGGGTTCCTAGTGCCTGCTCCCCCTCTGGGATCCCTGCAGGAACCCTGGTCCTGCTGAGGGACAGCCCAGCCCCAGGCCTCCTTCTGGGCTGAATTTCCCTCTGGAATTCCACGGGGGAACATCAGGACACCGGCAGCCCCTCCCAGCCCTGCCGGGGTGGTGAACGGCTGCGTGGCTGGGCAGAGGATGGGGATCCATCCCAGCTGGGTGTTCCCAGGGATTTGGGGTGGCCGAGGGCACCCTGAGAGCTCAGCTGAGCCTCAAAACCCTCCGGTCCTTCTCCAAGAATGCTGACCACGGGAATCCCCTGCCCTTCCCGGACAGGCTGAGGAGCATTTGGGGCCAGGAGCCCCTGCCCTTCCCAGACAGGCTGAGGGGGATTTGGGGCTGAGAAGCCCCTGCCCTTCCCAGACAGGCTGAGGGGGATTTGGGGCCAGGAGCCCCTGCCCTTCCCAGACAGGCTGAGGGGCATTTGGGGCTGAGAAACCCCTGCCCTTCCCAGCCTGGCTGAGGGGGAATTGGAGACGAGCTCCCTGAGGTCTGCACAGGTTCAGCCAAGGGCAGATCCAACCTTCCCCAGCCCAGGACATGAAGGTGTTTGGAATAACGAGAGAGAACCAGAGATTCCCATTCCCTCCTTTCCACCCAGCACGGAGAACCCTGCAGACCCCTCCTGGGCCTGCATTCCCTGACTTCTTCTTCCAGCTGGAGAAACTCATTTTCCAGGCCACTTTTGAACTCTGGATCCCCTCCTGAAGAATGCCAAGTCCTTCTCCCTTTCCTTTCTGACCTTGCCTGGCTCCTAATTTATGACTTCTTGGTGCATTATCATCACTAACTAAAAATCAATACCTGCTCCACATCTGCCGGGGTTTATCTGCAGGGGGATCTGCTGGCTGTCCATCAGCAGGACTGACAGACATCCCTTTCCCTCCCTCCCATCCCTGCCCTCTCCCTTTCCCCTGGCCCAAATCCATCCCCTGGGTTTGTGCTCTGGGCTCAGTCAATTCCAGCCACGGAGCCAGGAGCCTTCAGCCTCATCCCTTGCCTTTTTTGGGGTCACTTTTGGGGTGGGGACGGGCAGAGAGAGGTCCTGGAGTGTCGGGGAGCCCGAGGTTGATGCACAAAGACCCTCCTGGATGAAAGCAGCAGCTCTCCCCTCACCTCCCTCCCTCCCTCCCCACCCTCCTCAGCAGCTCCCCCCGCTCCCCCCGGGACGTTTCATCGCTCACTCTCTCCCCTACTTTAAAAGGAGGGGAGTTAAAAAAATGTAATTAATTCCCTCCATTTCTGAGCTGGCCCTCAGGGCCTCTGGCCGTGGAAGCTGCGGCGGGGGAAATGTGCACCCTTTATGATAAACGGAGGCGGCTTTGGGGAGGGAAGAGCAATTAGGACCTTCCAGATGGGCAATCACTGGCCCGGGAGTGGGGCGGGGGCTGCGGGGACCCCAGGGGTGGGGACAGATAACAGAGAGATAACACAGGGACAACGGGAGGGCAACTGAGTGGTGGCCTTGTCCTGGCAGAGCTTCTCGATGGCTCCTGAGAAACATGGGATGTCCTTGGAGTGACCACAGCTCCTGTCCTGAGGGACATCCCAGAGTGACCACAGCTCCTGTCCTGAGGGACATCCCTGAGTGACCACAGCTCCTTCCTACAGGACATCCCAGAGTGACCACAGCTCCTGTCCTGAGGGACATCCCAGAGTGACCACAGCTCCTTCCTACAGGACATCCCAGAGTGACCACAGCTCCTTCCTACAGGACATCCCTGAGTGACAACAGCTCCTGTCCTGTGGGACATCCCTGAGTGACCACAGCTCCTGTCCTGAGGGACATCCCTGAGTGACCACAGCTCCCCAGGATCCCCAGGTGATCCCCGGGACACATCCAGGGACATCTGGGGACATCCAGGGAAGGGGCTCCTGGCAGCTCTTTCCTGGGAATGCAGAAAAATCCTCCCTGCCTGGGAAAAAGCTGGGAATGGGATCAGTTGGACCCTTTGGAGCCAGACAAGAAGGAATGGGCAGAAATCCTCCCTCTCCAGAAAAAAAGGCCAGGAATGGGATCAGTTGGACTTTTTGGTGCCACACCAGGCAAGAAGCTCTGGGGAATTCTCTGCTGGGGAGGCTGAATCCTCCCCAGGTTTCAGCTTCTGGGGTGTTCCCACTCCACTTCCCTGGGCATGGAAAATCTGCCAGCTGGGAAACCTGCTGGATCTCTGGGATTCATGGAGGACAAATGTTGCCCTGATCCTTTTCAGCCTTCTGATGTTTGCATTTTTGTAGTGGAGTTTCTCACAGATTGTCATATAAACATAGTGATATTTACATTCCCCTATGGAGGAGGGATAATTGATGGATTTCTAGTTTGACCAGTGTGGTTGGAGAGGTGGCAATCTCATCCTCCAATCCCTGGTCATTGTCTAGAATCTATATAAACAGAAGGTGAAAAACAAACTTCCCTCTTTTTGCCCTGACGACTTGCCTGTGTGTGTGTCATTCATTTCGTGTCCTACAGTGACAGACAAAACTCCCCCAGTTCCTCCAGGAGGCAGCTCAGTCCCTGCCACCCCTGGCTGCTCCAGCTCCTCTCCTCTCCCTGCCCTCCCAGACAGTTTTTGGGAGGACAGTTTTTGGGAGGGCTCCACTTTTCCCGTCTTTCTTTCCCTGCTCCTGGCAGAAGGAAAAACCCTTCCCCACATTAATGCTTTTTGATCTCTGTGGATTCATTTCCACTTGGCGGGAAGAGGAAGAGTCGATTATTCCATACATACATTAAGTGGGAACAGAATGAAGAGGTGACTGTAGGACGGCTGAAAGCTGAAGAAAGAGTTAGGAGGAGATAAATACACTTTCCCCAAAGATCTCCACTTGAAAGGAGGATAAATATATGCAAATATGCCCCTAGGTAGGACTAAAATGACTTGTGTAGCAATCACTAACACTGCACTCACAAAACCCAGCAATTAATTTCGAATATTTTCTAAATCACCGCAGCCAGCCGAGCTGGATCCCGACATTCCAAACCGAGCACCCGTTAAATTCTCTCTGCGGATCCAGAGGGTGCTTCACACTTCCTACACTTGGGAAAACCTCTGATCCGGGTTTCAATTGCAGCTCTTTGCAGCCAGTGGCACTCCCAGCCAGGTTTTGGAGCAAACCAGAGTTTTGTGGTGGGGTTTGGAGGGCGCGGGGTGACCCTGAGGGTCCTGGAGGGGGTTGGTGGGCGGGGGGTGACCCTGAGGGTCCTGGAGGAGTTTGATGGGTGGGTGGGTGCTCCTGAGGGTCCTGGAGGAGTCTGGAGGGCGGGGGGTGCTCCTGAGGGTCCTGGGGGGGGTGTTTTCCAAGCTCAGCGATCCCTCAACCTCCCCCCGGGGTGACCTCGCTGACCTCGAGGCTCTCTCAGGTGTCACCGAGGCCGGGATTGGAGCCTCCACTTGGATTTTGGGGGGATTCAAGGCTGACAAACACCCCAGGGTGTTAATCCCCCCTCCAGGAGCCAAGGGCAGCAGTGGAGGAGCCCCCACAGCCCCTCCTGATATGGCTGGGCTCCACGGCTGCAAAATCCCAATTTCCTACCCCAAAAACCTCCTCTGGAAAAACGTGTGGAGAGCTGGGAATGGGACACGACACTCCCGAATCCTGCATTCCCTAAATCCCTGGGGACACACCACACCAGAGCCCTCCAGAGCCGTCCCAAACAGCAAACAACCAACCCCAGGAACACCATCAGCACCTTCCCACGACTCCAAACACCTGAGAGACGTCGGGGAAGGGTCTGGGACACGGCAGGTGACATGGAGATGAGCCCCCTGTGCCCTAAAATGGCCCTGCTGAGCTGGGTGGAGGGGAAGCCAGCACACACCGACACGGAGAGGGCTCGGGGAGGTGCCGGGGGTGGGATGGAGCCGGGGATGCGATGGAGCTCGGAGCCACGGGAGGAGGAGGAGGACGAGGCGGTGGGAAGTTGTTACCTGATTGTTCAGGGCTATGGTGAGGTTCCAGCGGGAGCACTGCATCTTGTTTTGGGCACCCTGCTTCTGTAGGGATGTACAAATGACAGACAAAGCTCTGAGGAAAAGGCTCGGAGCTACCTGCAAAGAGCGGGAAGGGCTCGGCTGCGGGGGAGGAGGAGCGGCCTCGGGGCGGGTGCTCCGGGAAGGAGCAGCGGGAATCCCACCGGGAATCGGGAGAACTGAGGGGGCAAAGGTCCGCTGAGGGCTCTGAGAGATCCCGCGGGAGAAGAGGGATTGGGAGGGGAAGAGTAGGAGTTGTGTTAAAAGATGCTTGGTCTGGGGACACGAGCCATGGTCACTGCCCTGGGACAGCAAATTCTGCCCTGGGACACCAATCTCTGCTTTGGGACACCAAACTCTGCTCTGGGACACCAAACTCTGCTGTGAAATATGAGATATTGTCCTCAGCTTTGGGACACCAAACTCTGCTTTGGGACACCAAACTCTGCTCTGAAATATGAGATACTGTCCCCAGCTTTGGGACACTAAACTCTGCCTTGGGACAGCAAATTCTGCCCTGGGGACACCAGGCTCTGCTCTGGGACACCAAACTGTGCTCTGGGACACCAAACTCTGCTTTGGGACACCAAACTCTGCTGAAACATGAGCCATGGTCCCTGGTTTTGGGACACCAAACCCTGCTCTGGGACACGAGCCACTGTCCCCAGCTTTAGGACACCAAACTCTGCTCTGAAACAAAAGCCACGATCTCTGGCTTGGGACAGCAAATTCTGCTTTGAGAACCAAGCTCTGCCTAGGGACACCAAACTCTGCTCAAGAACATGAGCCATTGTCCCTGGCTTTGGGACACCAAACTTCTCTGGGACAGCAAATTCTGCTCTGGGACACAAGATATTGTCCCCAGCTTTGGGACAGCAACTCTGCTCCAAAACACGAGTGACAGTCCATGGCTTGGGACAGCAAATTCTGCTCCAAAACATGAGCCATTGTCCCCCACTTTGGGACACCAATCTCTGCTCCGGGACACCACACTCTGCTCTGGGACACCAAATTGTGCTCCAAAACATGAGTCATGGTCCATGGCTTGGGACAGCAAATTCTGCTTTGGGACAGCAAATTCTGCTCCAAAGCATGAGCCATTGTCCCCGGCTTTTGGACAGCAATCTTTGCTTTGGAACACCATTCTCTGCTCCAAAACACAAGCCACGGTCCCTGTCTTGGGACAGCAAATTCTGCTTTAGGACACCAAACTCTGCTCCAAGCACGAGCCATTGTCCTCAATTTTGGGACACCAAACTGCTCTGGGACACCAAACTCAGCTCACAAACACAAGTCACAGTCCCTGGCTTGGGACACCAAACTCTGTTTTGGGACAGCAAATTCTGCTGTGAAACATGAGATATTGCCCCCAGCTTTGGGACACCAACTCTGCTCCAAAACACGAGCCATTGTCCCTGGCTTTGGGACACCAAACTTCTCTGGGAAACCAAATTCTGCACAGCGACACCAATCTCTGCTTTGGGTCACCAAATTATGCTCCAAAACACGAGCACAGTCCCTGGCTTTAGACAGCAAATTCTGCTTTGGGACACCAAACTGCTTTGGAACACCAAACTCTTCTCCAAAACACGAGTTATTGTCCTCAGCTTTGGGACACCAATCTCTGCTCTGGGACACCAAACTCTGCTCCAAAACACAAGCCACAGTGCCTGGCTTGAGATACCAAACTCTGCTTGGAAACAGGAGCCATGGTCTCTGGCACTGGGACACCAATCTCTGCTCACAAACACGAGCCATTGTCCCCAGTTTTGGGACAACAATCTCTGCTCACAAACACGAGCCACAGTCCCTGGCACTGGGACACCAAACTCTGCCGTGCCCCAGAGGAAAGCAGGAATCAAAGGCTTGGCCAGGCTGGACCCCCAGGGAGGGAACACAAAGATGTTCCATGGGGTGGGGGCTGGGGGAGGCCAGCTGGGTCCCGGGCCATGGACAGGGATCTCACCGACCAGCAAACACCAGGAGAGAGGAGCTGCTCCCTCCCAGAGCTGGGAAAGAGCACCTCGACACCCCAAACCCCCACAGGGCTCTGGTTTCCAGGCACTGCTGGGCATCTCTCTGCAGGGAAAGGGAGATTTGTGTTTTACCACCCATCAGCACCCTGGTTTATCTCGTGGCACATCAGCACCGAGTGTTTTCCCTGATTTCATTGGGATTTTGGGACATTTTACAGAGAAAAACCAGGATCAAGCCTGGCCTTCCCCTGCTCAGCAAACAGAGCTGCCCTGGCCTCCTGATTTCTGAGTCACCACCAGCAAACCATCCTGGTGCTGCTTTCATCCTCCACGTGTTTAATCCTATGTTTCTCCATGGATATTTTGGAAGGGAGAGTCTGGGTGGGAAAACCCCCCTGGTGGAACAGGGAGGACACTGGGACACTTCACCCCGAGGATCTGGGGCAGGAATACAAATCCCTGCTCCTGGAGTTTTGGGACAAAGTCACCTGGGAGAGAAAGCAGGAAGGCAGAGCCATGGAAAACTGGAATTCCCAAACACTCCCAGAGCAGTGGAAGGACTCGAGGTAGATTTGGGGTTGGGAATGGGTTGTGCTTGTGGCTTTTGAGTGGTTTTGGGTAAGTTCAGACCTGCTGGGGGCAGGTGGAGGAGGAGGAGCTTTGGGGGCTTGGTGAGGGACACAAAATGCCAGGAAAGGAAAAAACACAGCCCAAGGCTCCCCATAAACCAGCCCTAAACCTGTCAGAGTGGCACCAAGGGGACCCCACAGGCCTCAGCAAACTCCAGCTGCTTTAGGAACTTCTCTTATTCCTCTGACAAAGCCAGACCCAAATCCACGGCGAGGTCTCCTTTTCACCTCCCCCCTTGTCCCTCCTCTCCCTCCTCATTCCTACTCCCATTCCCATTCCCATTCCCATTCCCTTTCCCATTCCCATTCCCATTCCCATTCCCAAGCACTGATAGTGATGCCTCAGTGACAATGATTTCAGCTTTTGTCTTTTTCATCTATTTGTAATCCTGCAGTTCTTTAGTGTATAGCTCTAAACTCCACACACAGTGTCAGCTGCTGCTCTCCCGTTTTGGTCAGACACAGCAATTCCTCTCTGGGCCTGGGAATCAAGCACACCTCACTGCCTCAGGCCCTGAGAAATGTAAACAAAAGTGAGCTGAGAGGAGCAAACTTGGGGTAAATGACTTCATTACCTGAAGCTGTAATTGGAAGATTAACCCCCAATATTCAAATGAACCAAACTTATCAAAGTGTGAAACCCATGACCCAGGGTCCATTTTTGGGTGTAGCCCCTGGGGGGCCCCAAAATGTACCTGAGGGCCCTTCAGTAAATATAAAGTGCTTTTTATGCCCTTAATTTTGTCTGCCCTCTGTTTTTAGGAAGCCCCAACAGGCATCAGTAGCCGCAGCCCTGCCCCGGGCTCCTCTGCGCCTCCCCCGCTCCCTCTGATCAATCGAAGGCTGTAATCAGTTAAACCCGGCTTAAGCGCGGTGTAAGAGACCCCGCTCAGCCCGCGGGGCCGGGAGAGGTCACGGGGAGATGAAATGAGCCCAGCAAGTGCAGCGCTGGGCGAGCACGGAGCCAAATAAAGGGAAAATCCGGGGCTGAGCTCGCTGTTCTCTCGCTTTCCCCATTCCCGGCGGTTTTCGAGGGGAGGGTTTCTCTTCCCAGCCCGCCCCAAAGGCTGAGCAGGATCCCGGGAGATCCCGGCAGCGCCTCGGCTCCCGTTGGGATTTCTGGGGGATTTTTAAACTCAGGGCCTCTTTTCCCTTCACCCAAAGGAAAATCGCAGCTCCCGAATCCAAGGAAAAGCCTTTCCCAGCCCAGCCACGTGTTCTCCCTGCAGGTAGCATTCCAGGGCTTCAGGAGCTGCTGCCTCACACCAAACCCTCCAAACCCTCACAGAAAACCGGGAATCGGGGGATCGAAGAGCGGCATCCATCACGGAGCACAGCCTGGAAAATGCGGGGAAGGAAGCAGGATCCTCGCTGGAATCCGGGATAAAGGAGGGCCGGCCCTGGAGCTCAGATGTTCCAGCTCAAACACCTCTTCTTGCTCCCTGGCAAGGTTTTTCCCTTCTCTCCAGAAAGGGAATTCCCGGGGATGGTCAGGGGGAAAGGAGCCCTTTGTGTTCCCTGTTTGGTCCCGCCGTGCCGGATCCCAACAGCCCCAATTCCATCCCGCGTTTCCTAAGGAGGAGTATGGGGAGCCGAGGGGATCTCCGGGCAGGACAGGCACTGCCCACGGGTATTTTCTGACACCCCAGAGCTCATCCCTGCCCCTCAGGAATCCCAGAGCCCATTCCTGCCCCTCAGAGATCCCAGAACAGAAATCCCAGAGCTCATTTCTGCCCCTCACAAATCCCAGAACTCATCTCTGCCCCTCAGAGATCCCAGAGCTCATCCCTGCCCCTCAGGAATCCCAGAACAGAAATCCCAGAGCCCATTTCTGCCCC
>JANPWX010025397.1:0-12508 GCA_024734555.1 Trochalopteron elliotii | reverse complement strand
CATGCATCCTGCCCTCTCCATCATCCCAAGGATCCATGGATCCCACCACATGGCTCATCACCAGCTCCTCCAGGACCTTCTGAGAGCTTTGCTGAGGACGGGATGAGAAATTTGGGACGGGCAAGAGGAACTGAGACACCTCAAATGGAGAAAATTCCTAAGGGAAGCACCTCCTTCCTGATCTTCTCCTTGAGGATTCACCCAGGATTTCAGGGTAAATTTTTCAGCTCATTAACAAAATTAACTAATTGCCCTCCTCCTGGGCTGCCCACAGGAATTCCTGACGACAACAACCAATAACAACCACCACGACAACAACCACAACAACCCCGAGAACCGCGGTGCCAGCTCGCCACGACTTCCCGGCGGTGTCCCCGCTCCCGGAGCGCGGGGAAGGCGCGGCCGGGCCCGTACCTGCGGGGAGAGGCCGTTGCTGACGGGGTTCATGTGGTTGGCGGGGGCCGTGGCGTTCATGAAGCTCTCGGAGTAGCTGGAGAAGCTGTGCCGGGCGCCGTAGGCAGAGCCGGAGTCGGCGGCGGCGGCGGCCAGCCCGCCCTGGTGCATGGTGGAGGGCGGCAACGGCTGCGGCCGGTGCACGGTGCTGCCGCCGTCTGCGGGGACACAGGGACACCCACGGGCTGGGATCCACCCGGGAAACTCCGGGAAAACCCCGCGAGACCCCCGGGAAAACACCAGGAAACCCACAGGAAAACCTCACGAAAACCCCGTGAGACTCCAGGGAAAACCCCGGGAAAACTCCAAGAGACCCCCAGGAAAACCCAGAAAACCCACAGGAAACTCCTGGCAAAACCCCAGGAGACCCCCAGGAAAACCCCAGGAAAGCCACAGGAAGCCCCCAGGAAACTCCCAGGAGACCCCTGGGAAACCCCCAGAAAACTCCCAGGAAAACCCTAGGAAAACCCTGGGACACCCCCAGGAAACCCACAGGAAGGCCCCAGGAGATTCTTGGGAAAACCCGAGAAATTCCTGGGGAAAACCCTCAGGAGACCGCTGGCAAAACCCCGGGAGACCCCCCCCCCCAGGAAACTCCCAGGAAAACCCCGGGACACCCCCAGGAAACCCCCAAAAAATCCCAGGGAACCCCAGGAAGTCCCTGCAAAACCCCTGGGAAACCCCCAGAAAACCCCCAGGAAACCACATAATAATTGGTCAACGCTCAGACTTGATACATCTTCCGGAGGCTCATCCCAGTCTGGCCAAGTGTAGGATTGTGTGACATCCCGCTCCAGCTCCCGGGAGGCTCCAACCCCGCGCAGCCCGGGGAAGGGGAGGTGGGGAAGGGAGGCAGAGGCGCTCACCTTGGGAGATGGTGGTGGTGGGGTAGGAGGAGTCGGGCAGCTGGTACGGGGGCAGGGCCGGCATTCCCGTGGGCGGGAAGCCCCCCGGCAGCAGGTGGTTGAAGGCGGCCAGCTGGTTGGCTCCCGCCTGCTTGCGCCAGCGAGCCCTGCGATTGCTGAACCACACCTGGGGGGACAGAGAACGGCCAAAGGGTGACGCCTGAGCAATGGGTGACAGCTGAGGGGACAGAAAACACCCCATGGGTGACACCTGAGCAATGGGTGACACACCTGAGGGGACAGAAAACACCCCATGGGTGACACCTGAGCAATGCCTGTCACACCTGGGGGGACAGAAAACAGTCAAGGGTGACCCCTGAGCAATAGGTGACCCCTGAGCAATGCCCACAACACCTGGAGGGACAGAAAACACTACACAGGTGACATCTGAGCAATGGGTGACACCTGAGGGGACAGAAAACACCCCGTGGTGACACCTGAGCTCTGGCCACCACACCTGACCAAAGTGTGACCTGGCCGAGGCCAAACCCGGGCTGAAGCTGCCCCCAGTCCCAGACTCTGCCGTGTGGAGGTGAATCCTCCCCACCATTCTTCCCTTCCCTCCTGCCTGCTGACCCCAAATCTCAGGCCCGTCTCCCCCGGGATTTCCCGGGGCCAGAGATGCCGCTCCCAGCCCCGGGGTGAGGATGGAGAGGGATGATGGGGTATTGGGGAAGATGAATCGGGGAAACCTTATAAATATGATTGCTTAGCAAAAGATTCTGAAAATATGAACCCTATAATCGAAATAGAAATGAAAGCTTGCTTTGAGTTGTAGGATGCTGAGCCTTAGTTACTGTATAACCTGAAAACAACAGCCCAGCCAGCTGAAGGAGAATCCCTTTGGATTGAACAACACCCTTCTGCTGGCTGAGGGATCCAAAGGTCAATGTAGCAAAAGAGAAAAGTCTAAAGAGTAGTTTTTAGAGTTTAAAATACAACACAGTATGGTAATGTAGTGGTTCTTATAGCTGTATGTAGATTCTGTAGGATTTTGTGTCTTGCACTTGTTGGTTAGTGTAAATTCAACACAATAGGAATATTCAACACCAAAGGAGATATAATGTATTGTAACAAGGACCTCGCTCTCTTTCCCCTGTGCTCTGACCCCACCACCTCTCTCTGGCTCTCTTGCTCCCTCCTCTCTTACCCTCTTGTTCTCTCCCTCCCTCGCTCTTTGGGACTTCCCCTCAGCCCAGGCTGGTGGCTGAAGGCAAAAGGCCCTTTTTACCCACCACCCTTGCAATAAACCCACGTGTTCTAGAATGTCTCAGGTCTGCAGAGTTCCCTCTCCCTGCCGTCCTCGGGTAGTCCTACAATGGGGTTTGTGTATCCCGGGACAGCCTATCCCGGGAGATGCTCCTGCACCACCTGGCCGCGCCTCGTTATCTGCCGGGGCTGGGAATTCTGCCGCGGCATTAAGTGCCATAATAGCGGCGCTGTTAGGAGGGATAAATAGCCAGATTAGCATCGTGCTGGCGGTGTTAGACAAGCTCAGGAGATAGAACCGCCCCGCAGGGAGTTCGGGGGGTTCAGCTGCTCCGACTGGCTCTGCGCTGAGCCGTGCCCAGAGCCCTGCAGCCAGCCCGGAGCTGCTCTGCAGTCCCTGAGCTAAAATAAACCCGGCCCTAGCGCTGGGGCAAAGCTGGGCTCAGCTCTGCGGCCAGCCCGGAGCAGCCTCTGCGTTAAAATAAAGCCGGCCTAAGTGTTGGGACGACAAAGCTGGGTTTAGCTCTGCTGCAGCCGCGGGGATCCAGAGGAGGTTTTCTAAATGCATGTGGCTGCCCTGGTGTGTTTTATCGGGGCAGTCTCCCTTCTGCAGGGTAAAAAAAGGCTGCCCAAATGTTTTATCAGGGGCAATCTCCCTTCTGCAGGGTAAAAAGAGCTGCCCAAGTGTTTTATCTGGGGCACTCTCCCTTCTGCAGGGTAAAAAGGGCTGCCTGGGTATTTTATCTGGGGCAAACTCCTTTTCTGCAGGGTAAAAAGGATTGCCCTGGTGTGTTGTATCAGGAGTAATTTCCCTTCTGCAGGGTGAAAAGAGCTGCCTAAATGTTTTATCGGGGACAATCTCCCTTTCTGTGGGGTAAAAAAGGTTGCCTTGGTGTTTTATCTGGGGCAATCTCCTTTTCTGCCCCAAGTATTTTATCAGAGAAATCTCCCCTCTGTGGGGTAAAAAGGCCTGCCCTGGTGTGTTTTATCAGGACATTCTCCCTTCTGCAGGGTAAAAAGGACTGCCCAAGTGTTTTATCAGGGAAATCTCCCTTCTGCAGGGTAAAAAGAGCTGCCTAAATGTTTTATCAGGGAGCAATCTCCCTTCTGCAGGGTAAAAAGGGCTGTCCAAATGTTTTATCTGGGGCGGTTTCCTTTCTGTGGGGTAAAAAGAGCTACTCTGCTGTTTTATCTGGGGCAGTCTCCCTTCTGCAGGGTAAAAAGAGCAAAAAGAGCTGCCCAAGTATTTCATCAGGGAAATCTCCCTTCTGCAGGGTAAAAAGAACTGCCCAAATGTTTTATTGGGGGGGGGGAAATCTCCTTTCTGTGGGGTAAAAAGAGCTACCCAAACGTTTTATCGGGGCAATCTCCTTTTTGCAGGGTAAAAAGGGCTTCCCGAGCTGTCTCCTGGGCTGGGTTTGTGTCATTTCATCAGGGAGGGCTCTCGGGGCTGGCTGTGTTTGGGGTTCACAAGGATAAGCTTTCAGGCCAGATGAGAAGGCAGCTGCTGGGCTTTGGGAGGCCTCCAGAGCTGCAAAACACGATTGAATTTCACAGCAATGAGAAAAAATGGAGCAAAAATCAGGAGTGGGGGGAAACCCCCCTCCCTGTCTCCATCAGGCTCCCAGGCTGCTCAGCCTCAGATCAGGAGCTGGGCTTACAAATGGGTTCCCACACCTTGGGGGACAGCCCCAAACTGCCTTCTCCAAATGCTGCAGAGCCAACCCCAAACTCCCCCAAATTCTGCTAAACCAACCCAAAACTCCTTCATCAGATGCTGCAGAACAAACACCAGACTCACCCAAATTCTGCAGAACCAACCCCAAACTCCTTCCTCAAATCCTGCAGAACCAACCACAAACTCTCTCCCCCAGACCCTGCAAAACCAACCCCAAACTTTCTTCCCAAATCCTGCTGAAAAGAACCGAAATTCCCTACCCCAGACACTGCAGAACCAACCCCAAACTCCTTCCCCAAATCCTGCTGAAAAAACCTCAAACTCCCTTCCCAGACCCTGCAGAACCAACCCCAAACTCCCTTCTCCAAATGCTGCAGAGTCAACCCCAAACTCCCCAAATCCTACTAAAGCAACCCAAAACTCCTTCCTCAAGTCGTGGTAAACCAACCCAAAACTCTTTCCCCAAATGCTGCAGAACCAACCCCAGACTCACCCAAATCCTGCAAAACCAGCCCCAAACTCCCTTCCCAAATCCTGCTGTAAAAACCTGAACTCCCTTCCCCAGACCCTGCAGAACCAAGCCCAAACTCCTTCCCCAAATCCTGCAGAACCAACCCAAAACTCTCTCCCCCAGACTCTGCAGAACCAACCCCAAACTTCCTTCCCAAATCCTGCTGGAAAAAACCCAAATTACCTTCCCCAGACACTGCAGAACCAACCCCAAACTCCCTTCCCCAAATCCTGCTGAAAAACCCCGAACTCCTTCCCCAAATCCTGCAGAACCAACCCAAAACTCCTTCCCCAGATGCTGCAGAACCAACCCCAAATTTCCTTCCCAAATGCTGCTGAAAAAACCCCAAACTCCCTTCCCAGATGTAGCAGCACCATGGTCCCACAAGTCCCAAACAGGATCCAAATCTCCAAGTGGCACCTTTGTATCGAGTTCCCTATTAATGATCCCACATCCCTGGGTGTTTTTTTTACTGGAAAAGGCAATTTTCAATCAGAGAGTTACAGCTCCCATTTGTGCCTGCTGGGAAGTGTCCCCTGAGCTTCCCCCTGGGATTGTTTTGGGGTTCCCTGGACCTGTTCCCCATTTCCTGGGGTGCTGCCATTTCCCAAACCCCACTTTTGGGATTGTTTTGGGGTTCCCTGTCTCTGTTCCCCATTTCCTGGGGTGTAGTTTGATCAAACCCTGTTTTGGGGATTGTTTTGGGGTTCCCTGTCTCTGTTCCCCATTTCCTGGGGTGTTGTTTGATCAAACCCCATTTTTGGGATTGTTTTGGGGTTCCCTGGCTCTGTTCCCCCTTTCCTGGGGTGATGCCATTTGCCAAACCCCATTTTTGGGGGCTGTGGTGGCTCAGGCAGTGCCCAGGCCTGGGCAGGCCCTGATTTCACACCATTTTTTCCACAATAAAAACAAGAAACCCCCGTTTCCCTGGGTGCCCTGGGTGTCAATGCAGCCCTGAGAGGTTTGTGGGACTCTGGCAGGTCCTTGGCACTGAACCTCTCCTTCCCCTGGCCTGGCTGTCACCTCCAAGAGGGTGACAGAAATGGGTCACCTCACATCCCCTGTGGGGCTCCTCTGGCACCCAAATTCCCCAAATCTGGGACAGAGCTGAGGGGACAGCACTGAATGAACCCTGAGGCACTTTGCAATTCAGCCAGCCCAGCCCGGGGAAGGTTCTGGGAGCAGCACAAAGGAATCAAGAAATAACCTAAATAACCTTTTGTTTGCCCTGGTCATGCCAAGAGGATCCCCTGACCCTTGTTTTTGGTCCTGCACGGGTGCACAGTTCCAGGCTGGAATTGGGGCTGTGGGCCTGCTCTGCTCCTGTCACTCCACTTCCACACCTGGAGTATTTCTGGTACTTAAAGGGAAAAATAAACCTTGTCTCTGGAGAGGAAAAGGAGAGAAATAAAACTCCTTGCAGAGAAAAAGGAGAGAAAGAAACCTCTTTGAAGAGGAAATGGAGAAAAACAAACTTTGTCTTTGCAGAGGAAAAGGAGAGAAATAAAACTTCTCCTTGCAGAGGAAATGAGAGACATAAAGCTTCTCCTTGTAGAGGAAAATGAGAGAAATCTTCTCTTTGCAGAGGAAAAGGAGAGAAATAAAACTTCTTCTTGCAGAGGAAAGGAGAGAAATAAACCTTGTCTTTGAAGAGGAAAAGGAGAGACATAAATCTTCTCCTTGCAGAGGAAAATGAGAGAAATCTTATCTTTGCAGAGGAAAAGGAGAGAAATAAAACTTCTCCTTGTAGAGGAGAGGGAGAGAAATCTTTTTGCAGAGGAAAAGGAGAGAAAGAAATGATCTGTTTGCAGAGGAGAAGGAGAGGAATAAACCTCCTTGCAGAGGAAAAGAGAGAAATATTCTCTTTGTAGAGGAAAAGGAGAGAAATAAACCTTCTTGCAGAGAAAAGGGAGAGAAAGAAATGTTCTCTTTGCAGAGGAGAAGAAGAGGAACAAACCTTCTTGCAGAGGATAAGGAGAGGAATCTTCTCTTTTTAGAGGAAAAGGAGAGACATAAACCTTCTCTGTGCAGAGGTAAAGGAGAGGAACAAACCTTTCTTTGCAGAGGAAAAGAGAGAAATATTCTCTTTGTAGAGGAAAGGGAGAGAAGTAAACCTTCTTTTTGTAGAGGAAAAGGAGAGAAGTAAACCTTCTTTTTGCAGAGGAAAAGGAGAGGAATAAACCTTTCTTTGCAGAGGAAAAGGCTGGGGCTGGAGGAGCTCCCACTCCAAAAAGATCAAGATCCCAGTGCAGAGAGCACCACATAAAATCCAACACCTGAAGCAAAACCATCCCCAAGATCCAAATCCAGCCTCGAGAGAGAAAGAGAAACAGAACCCCAGGGATGCAAAAGCGATTTCTGACTTCCCCAAGGGTGGGAAAGTTTTATTTTGTTTTCCCAGCCAAGAGCCAGATGCTGCAAACCCGCTCGGGGTGAGCTGCCCTGAAAGGAGACGTGGAGTGAGATGTTCTAGGATGGGACAGGAGGACTTGGCTGCCCTGGGGTCTGACTTATGTGATCAAAACACAACTCGGAACAGACTTGTGCTGTTTCATGCCCCGTGTGAGGCGATTTTTGTCTCATTTACACTTTAAATCTGTTCAGGATTAAAATCCACCTGTGTGAGAGCGGCACCTCCCATCCCGCCTCCCACACCCGCTGCAATTCCTTTGTTTTATATGGAGATAAAAGGACACACTGGATCCTTTTACAGTCAGGTAGAGTCACCCTGGGGATGAGCCTTTTTTGGTCTGCAGTGTTTGAGAAGAAGGGGAAGATAAACTCCAAGGGAGAGGATTATCAGCCAAGAAATCCAGTTCCTAATTACTCTCCTCCTGTGACGGCAGGAAAACTGTTGCTTTTGGGATTGAAGTCGACCAATCTGAGTCCTCACACAGCCTATGCATGGGGTTAAACTGAGGATAAACCCCCTATTTTTCACATTTTGGGTGATTTCCACACTCAGCCAGCGGAGATTGAGGCTCTTTCACTGGGGAAGGAGCCGGAGCCAGAGCGAGATCTGGGTGTTTGTTGGGGCAGCACAGACAAACAAACGAGGACAGATAACACCGAAAAATCCACCTGCACCAAAAGAGATTCCCCAGAGTTTAAAGCAGAGCTTCCCACAGAACCCGGCTGGAGGCTGCAGCCCCACAGGCACAAAGCCCCTGATGGGATTTATCTCCCCGTGCACAGGCAGGGACGTTTCATGGCCCAAACAGGTCGATTGTGCCCCTCTTTTCTAACCCGGAGAAGAAAAAAGCAAGAGCCTCTGCAGCTAATGACGTTTGCAATTCCTCCCCTTCCCCCACCTCAAAGGTGGCTCGGGCCTTTTATGCTCATAAATCATTTTATTGGTGGTTGAAATCCCGAGGCTGGAGCAGCTCGCTGTAATGCGAGGTGCACTTCAAAGGGAACCTGCCTTCGGTTCCCGCCTGCTCGGGCTTTATCAGCCCCCAAAGATTCCCCTGCCACAGGATCCTCTTACACCATGGCCAGCCTGGCGTGGAGCCTGGGCCTGCTCCTGCTCCTGCCACGCTGGGGGAGGAAGAGGATGAAGAGGAGGAAGGTTGGGAGTTGCTGAAGAGGGTTCTCTGAGGCTGGGCTTACAAAAGGGTTCCCACGTCTTGGGGACCAACCCCAAACTCCTTCCCCCAACACTGCAGAGCCAACCCCAAACTCCCTTCCACAAATCCTGCAGAACCAACCCCAAACTCCCATCCCAGAAACTGCAAAAGCAACCCCAAACTCCCTTCCACAAATCCTCCAGAATAAACCCCAAACTCCCTCCCCCAAACACTGCAGAACCAACCCCAAATTCCTTCCCCAAACACTCCAAAAACAGCCCCAAACTCCCTTCCCCAAATCCTGCAGAACCAACCCCAAACTTCTTCCCCAAACACTCCAAAACCAACCCCAAATTCCTTCCACAAACACTGCAGAACCAACCCTAAATTCCCTTCCTCAAATCCTGTAAAACCAACCCCAAACTCCTTCCTAAACACAGCACAGCCAACCTCCAACTCCCTTCCCCAAACACTGCAGAGCCAACCCCAAATTCCTTCCACAAATCCTGCAGAAACAACTGCAAACCCCTTCCTCAAATCCTGCAAAACCAGCTCCAAACTCCTTCCTAAACATGGCACAGCCAACTCCAAATTCCCTTCTCCAGAAACTGCAGAACCAACCCCAAACTCCCTTCCCAGACACTACAGAACCAACCCCAAACTCCCATGCCAGAAACTGCAAAAGCAAAACCAAACTCCCTTCCTCAAATCCTGCAGAACCACCCTCAAACTCCCTTCCCAGACACTGCAGAACCAACCCCCAAACTCCTTCCACAAACACTCCAAAACCAACACCAAATTCCCTTCCAAAATCCTGCAGAACCAACCCCAAACTCCCTTCCCCAGATCCTGCAGAACCAACACCAAATTCCCTTCTCCAGAAACTGCAGAACCAACCCAGAATTTGGGGCTGGCATTGTGGAAAGGGCTGGGGGAAGAGCTCAGCAGCAGGAAAATCATCAGCTGCTGGTTCTTCCCAAGAGCAGATCCCTGAGGATTTCCCTGCAGAGCTGGGCCCTGGGCTGTGTCCATGGGCTCTTTTCCTTGGGAATGGGAGCACAGCACAGACTGGGAATTTGGGGAAATTCTCCCTAAATTCCCCCTAAATTCTCCCTAAATTCCTCCTAAAGGGAGAATAAAGGGAGTACAGCACAGACTGGGAACAGCAGCTCTGTACCTGCTGCATTTGGGGCTTTTCCTCATGGATCAGCTTCCAAATCACGCCTTAAATAGAGAAATATGTCCTAAAAACCACTTGGCACTGCTGAGGGGGAGCAAAGATGGGATGCCATCATGGAAAAAGCTGGGAAGGAGAGATCCAAGGAGTTTTTCATGGCCTGGTCACACCCAGGGCACACACTGTGCCACTGCACCTTGCTCAGTCCTGCTCCTGGATATCCTGAATATCCCTCAGGCCTCCCATGGATGGCAGAGGGAGCTGGGAAATCTCCCCAGCTCATCTCTGCTGGAGCAGCTGCCTGCCAGGATGGGGCTGGAGCGAATTATCCCAGCTATGGATCAGCTCCCACAATTTGTCAGACAAGGAGAGGAAAGGAAGGTCAAAAAGAGCCTCCTGTGGGAGGGAAAAAAAAAAAGAAAAAAAAGCCTGTTGTGCTCCTGCTCAGCCTAATCAGGACTTGATGTGGGAGAAAGATAGATGGGATGGATGAGAAAATAAATGGAAACAGGGCTGGGAAAGCCAAAGGGGGCTGCAGCACCTGTTTGTGCTCAGGGGCTGCAGGAACCAGGTGGGAAAGGCTCTTTCATGGCCTCAGCACACCCAGAATGTTCCACAGGGTCAGCTAAGGGCCCTTCCCAGCTGGATAAAGGGGATTCTGTGGGGTCAGAGCCTAAGAAAACCCCAAATATTCCACAGGATCAACTGAAGGTCTTTCCCAGCTGGATAAAAGGGATTCTCCCAGGTCAGGGCCTCAGGACACCCAGAATGTTCCACAGGGTTGGCTGAAGGCCTTTCCCAGTTGGATAAAGAGGCTTTGCCAGGTCAGGGTCTCAGGACACCCCAAATATCCCACAGGGTCAGCTGAGGACTCTTCCCTGCTGGATAAAGGAAATTCTGAAGGGTCAGGGCCTAAGCACACCCCAAATGTCTCACAAGGTCAGCTAAAGGCTCTTCCCAGCTTGATAATGGAGATTCACTCAGGTCAGGGCCTCAGGACACCCCAAATATTCCACAGGGTCAGCTGACAGCTCTTCCCAGCTGGATAAAGGGGATTTTTCCCAGCTCAGGGCTTCAGGACACCCCAAATATTCCATAGGGTCAACTGAGGGCTCTTCCCAGCTGTATAAAGGGGATTCTGTGAGGACACACCCTCAGGACACCCCAAATGTCCCATAGGGTGGGCTGAGGGGCCTTCCCAGCTGGATAAAGGGGATTTTCCCAGGTCAGAGCCTCAGGACACCCCAAATTCCACAGGGTCATCTGAATAAAGCTGGATAAAGGGGATTCACCCAGGTCAGGGCCTCTCCATCTCTCCTGAACCAGAACAGGGCATTGTCCACCTCACCAAAAGCCAGAATTCAGGGGGTGCAGAGGAGTTTTAGAGAGAAACTGGAGCTGGGGAGACCCCAGGGGTATTCCCTGCTCCATCCTTCCATAAATCCACACAACACCTCAGTGGTGCTGTTTCCTCTGCTGGCTGTGACACCAGGGACATCGGAGTGTCACCGAGGCCACTGAGAGGATTCCTGACAGAACAGGAAAAAAACCAATCCCAGGAGGACACACAGATTTGGGGCCTGTGGGGTTTTTTTCCTGCTGTCCCTGCTCTGGTTCAATGCTGAGCCTCCTCCTCTGCTGGGTGATGTGATGGAGATAAATATTAAATATTAAACCAGGTTAGTGGAGCAGAACAAATGGCTCCTCACAAATGAGATTATCCAAGGAATTCAGCCTGAATTTCTGTCAGCAGCTCCCAGATTCCTGGAGGTGGCAGCTGTTTATAGGATTTCAATGAACAGGTGAGTGGGGGCTTTTTTTGGGAAACCACCTGGTTTTGGTAAAGAAGACCTTGTTAGTAGGGAAATGTTTCATTGGGACACTGGTTCCTCCACTGCTGCAGTGTTCCTTAAACATTTCCTCAGGGGAGTGGGATAGAGGGGAGTGGGATAGAGGGGAGTGGGATAGAGGGGAGTGGGATAGAGGGGGAGTGGGGCAGAGGGGAGTGGGACAGAGGAGGAATGGGACAGAGGTGTCCACTTCCACGTGAGCCATCCTAAAGCCAGGCTGGAACTCCCAGCTCCAACCCCTGCCCTGACACAGCTTTACCCCTTAGCACAGAAGTTAATACTATTTATAAATAAAATAATACTCCCACGAGTACCAAAACCAAAACAACTTTTGGCCGTTAGTGTTCTCCAGCCCCACATTTTACAAGTTCTGTTTCCCAGGGGTGATTTCAGCTGTCAGAGGAGACTCTGCTAAAATCAAATATAAACTTTAAACCAAACTGTGTGTTTTGCTTCCCTGATCATCTCTGTCTAACTCTGAGTCTGAGCGTGGCTGGGACTTGGAGAAGGTGACAAACACCAGGAAGGGCCAGGTGTTGTGGGAAAGCTGCAGTATTTTATAAATACTTTAAAGATATTTAATAATACCTATTTTTCAATCAAATATTTTATAAATATTTTTCTCCTGGCAGCCAAACCTTGATGGCTCCAGAGCTGCACTGGATCATTTCGGGGCAGGCTTTGATGTTTCCACCCCTGGGAGGTGCAGGAGGTGTCAGGGGCAGATTTCCTGCCTCAGCCAGGCCAGATTTAACAGCACCTTCAGCCCTGCCATCGAGATTTCCTCTGCCAAGAAAAGCTCTCAGGAAAAGCTTCAGTGGCTCAAAGATTTAAACACCCTGGCACAGCAAAGCCTCCTCCTGGCTGCTGTAAATATTCCCCAAAGGAGCTGAACTGGTGTCCCAGGGGAGAATGGGGAGGTGGAAGCTGTGGCCACTGGGCTTTACTGGGCTTTACTGGGTTGGAACCAGAGCTTTGGGATTGGGAGCACAAGGATTTTGGTCCCTGCCCTTGTTGAGCTGGAAATTTTGGGGTAAAATTCTGCTCCTAAAAGCCTCAGCAGGCCCTGTTGGGTTTGGGACCAATGGGACAGACCCTGCTGCCATAAACTGGGCTGGGTTTGGTTTGGTTTGGTTTGGTTTGGTTTGGTTTGGTTTGG
>JANPWX010025396.1:0-14118 GCA_024734555.1 Trochalopteron elliotii | reverse complement strand
GAGCGGGAGGGATCCCGGGATAACCCACGGAGGGATCCCGGGATAACCCAGCGGGAGCAGCTCTGGGATTCCGGGATAACCCACGGAGGGATCCCGGGATAACCCAGCGGGAGCGGGAGGGATCCCGGGATAACCCACGGAGGGATCCGGGGATAACCCAGAGAGAGTGGGAGGGATCCCGGGATAACCCAGCAGGAGGGGGAGGAATCCCGGGATAACCCACGGGAGGGATCCCGGGATAACCCGGCGGGAGCGGCACCAGGCTCGGGAATGCTGGTTGTGGTTCCACCCCCAGCTCTCATCCAGGACTTTTCCAGCTCAGTCTCCTGATATTCCCGGGAGCCCCGGGGAGTGCTGGCCCCGAGAGGCCGCAGGGGCAGAGGGGTTTCACTCCGAGTGTGTGGTGGTGGCTCTGTCCCCGCTGTCACCCGCGCTGGGTGGCGCTGGGGGAAGGAGGGGGGTGAGCAGCTGGACCCCACAAAATCCTGGAATCGTCACGGAGGTTGGAAAAGCCCTCTGAGATCATCGAGTGCAGCCCTTAACCCAGCACTGCTTCATCCCCAAACCCTCTCGGAGCACTGGGACAATTTTCTGGGACAATTCCAGGGATGGCATCTCCCGGGCGGCCCTTGCCGGTGCCTGAGCACCTTTTCCATGCAGGAATTTCCCCCAAAATCCAACCTGAACCTCCCTTGGTGCTGTTTGAGGCCGTTTCCTTTTGTCCCTCCTTCCCTGTGAGCAGAGCCCAACACCCCCAGCTCCAACCTCCTGCCAGGCTGGGAATTCCATCATGGCAATTCCATGGCAATCCCATCCTCCAGAAAATCCCCAAATACTCCTTTATGTGCCCACAGGCACCAGGGGATCCCAGGGCAGAAATCAGGGGTGGGGGTTGTTGGTTTAATGGGGCAGAAGCCAAAATAAACCCAGAAATTTAGGGAAGGTGCTCTGAGTGTTTGTTTCAGTGAGAGGGAAAGTGAGGCTGGGTTTGTTTTTGGAATAAGGAGAAGTGGGAGGAGAGGGATTCTCTGCAGGCCAGGTCCAGAGGCCACCAAAGCCACTCTGATTCCCAAATCCTGTCTTTGTTCCCTGTCACACAGAGCCTGCCCCAACACCACAACCCCCATTCATATAATACCATTTCTATTAATCACCATCTATATTAATTACATTCTATATTATATATAGAATACATATATTATTATATATAAAATATATTATATAATTATTATATAATGTTATTCTATTCTATAATATTACATATATATTACATTATATATAACCCAAATTATACCTTGCATTATGTAATATATTTTACCACCTAAAAATAGTTTTGGTGCTTTTGTGCCTCATCGGAGGAGGAGGGAACACCTGATCTGAATAAATGACCTCGTGGTGGTCACCTCGCACTGACAAACAGAATTTGAAGGGAAGTGAAGGATGCAAAAGGAGGAGGAATTGGGATTATCTGCAAAGCACGACAGGCACCGGGAAAGGCAGGAAGAACCGCCGTTATTCCAAGGTCAACTGCACGTGAGGGGCCGCTCTCACCAGCGCTAATTACCAAGGCAAACTGCAGAGAGCTCGTCACCAACGGGGTGACACAAATCGGGCCGGGGGGCCCAGGAAACAACACAAACGGGACCGTGCGAGCAGCTCGAGCAAAAATTTCCTGCAGCAGAGCCAGACAAACCCTCCTTTCTCCTTCCCCCCTCTCTCCCCAAACGCAGCTCGCCCCCTTATTTTATTTTTTACACACATGGGTGTGACTAACGCCTCGCCCAAGGGAATCTTGATTGGAAATACATGGTATCGGAATTTGTTTAAGATTTTTATCAATAGCACGTGTGTCCAGCCCCGCATCCAGAAGCGAGGGGAAGGTCGAGGGGTCACGGATCAAACTCCCGACAAACAAAAAGAGGAGGGGCGGGGGGGCCGCTATTGATCCCGTCTGCCGCCACAGCCGGTTCTCATTGAGGCCGCGGCGTTAAGGACTTTAAAGGGCTGTGACGAGAGCGGGGCCGGGAGCCGCGGCCCGGGGAGGAAAGGTCACCGAGGACACGCTGCGGGCAGCGGGAGCGTGCCCGCAGGAAGAGGATGCACCTTTAACCCTCGCGGGGTCAGCGGCGCTCGCAGCGCTGGGGGGAACGCGGCAGGTGAGAACAGCCGCGGCCACGGGGGATGTGCCTGTCACCCCTGGCCGGGCTGTTCCTGTCACCCCGTGACTGAGCTGTCCCTGTCACCCCGTGACTGAGCTGTCCCTGTCACCTCCAGCAGGGCTGTCTCTGTCACGCAGCTGGGACAACACCCATGGCCAAGGTGTCCCTGTCACCTCTGGCTGGGCTGTCCCTCTGCCACCTCCAGCAGGGCTGTCCCTGTCACCCAGCTGGGACAACACCCCCTGACTGGTCTGTCTCTGTCAGCTCTGGTCGGGCTGTCCCTGTCACCCAGCGAGGACAACACTGGGGGCTGAGCTGTCCCTGTGCAAGGGGCAGGCTCAGGATCCCAATCCCAGCTCTCAGGCAGGCTCAGGATCCCAATCCCAGCTCTCCCCAAGCCCCAGCCCAGCTGATGAATGTGTTCTGCAGGAAGAGCTCCCAGCCCTGGCCTGGGGAGGGCAGGGCAGGCAAGGACACTCAGCTTGGCTTTACAAATCCCAGCTTTCCCCTGGCTGAGCAGGGTGAGCCAGTCATGGCGTTTTTGGAGAGCTGAGAACTGGGGAAGGAGATGGGGCTGGGAATTGCCCTTCACTGACAGAAAGATTTCACCTAAAACATTTCCCTGGAGCTTCCAGATTTCCCTGCCAGGGGAGGAGCAACCCACCAGCAGATCCCTTTTCACCTCCATCTGGGCAAACTCCCCTGGTCTCCCACTCAACAGAGGGAATTTGGATGTACAAACTGGAGTATCCAATCCCCCATGCCCTCCCTGTCTCCTGACGTTCCCGGGAAGGGGGAATCCCTCCCGGCACTTACTCTGCCCGTACTGGCCGTACTGGTAGCCGGCCACGGGGTCCACGCTGTAGCTGGTGGTGCTGTAGGTGGGGGGACAGTAGGACTGCGAGGTCGGGAGGCTCTCCACGGACTTGATGGAGTCGCTGCGCTGGCTGCAGCTGGCCGAGATGGAGTTGGTGCTGTCCAGGCCGCCGTGGAGGGGAGAGATAGAGAAATCGGCCTGGGGCTGCGGCGGGACCCCGCTGGGGTTGCTCAGGATGCTCATCACCTGCAGAGACACCGGAGGCACCGTCAGGGGCCGGATGAGGGACAGGAAAAAGGTCACAAAAACGGTGCTTTGGGGTGGACAGAGCCCGAACAGAGCCAAGCTCTGCTCCCACCAAACCTCGGGGCTCCCCTCGGAACTCTGAACAGGGAGAACGATGCAGTTCCTCCTCAGCCTGCTTGGGTTTTGGGGATGTTTTGCTGCCCTGCTAAGGATGAGCATGGAAAACCAGGAGAAAAATCCCGATTTTCCCAAAGTCCCGTTCCTTGGGAAGTCAGGTTTGCAAAGGTCCCCAAGCAAAGCAGATCAAACTCTTGCTGGCTTTGATGCAGCTTCAGTGGCCGAGTTCTCTCTGCCCCCAAATGTTAAAGGGTAACAGGTCCTGGTCCGGCTCGTTTCAGTGCTCGGTTGGAAAATGTAATTCAATTTGCACACAAAAAAAATCTTCCTGCTTTGAGACCTGAACCAGATGAACTAATTGGGTTTTTGTTGGTGTTTTGTTTTTCTTTTCCCCCTTTTTTCTTGCAGCGAAAAATGCCAGATTTGTTCCCGGGGCTGAGCTGGGGGTGAGGCTCTGCCCTTCACACGGGGACCCGGGTCCCGCCAGGGATCAGCAGAATTTCCCCGGGGTAATTCCGAGTTTAAGGGTGGAAAAGGTTCGCAGGGGAAGGGCCGAGGGGCTCCTGAAGCCTCTCGGTCGTGTCGGAGCCGCCGCGGGCCGGGGCGGGGGGAGAGGGGACAGGGGACGGTCACCTCGGGAGGCCCGGCCGGCGCTCAGATGCCGAGCGGCTCCAAACCTCCGAATTTAGCATAACCTTATTGACATCAATTAAAGTGGCAAATTGGAAATATTTGGAGCCTGGCAAGTGGTAAAATGAGCCCTTTATCCGCCAGCAGCGGCCTGGTGAGCTTTTGTGCCGGGGCCGCATTCTCGGGAAGGACACCGGGGGGGGAGTTTTGTGGGGCCGAGGTTCCCCTTCCTGCTCACCCCGACACCTTCTCGGCCCCTCCTCCCTGCCCGGGCGGGCTACGGGGTGAATGCCCAGCCACGAGCTGCTTTCTAAAGCATCTCCTCCTCCCCCCGGAAGGGCCCGGGAGCGCCGCAAAGATGTTTTGCCTCGATGGAAAATCCCAAATCCCCTCCCGGCTCCGCTCCGGGTGGAGAATTTGTCCGGGAGGGGAATTCGGGAGCGGGGGGATGGCCGGACCCCCGCGGAGAGGGAGGGGGTTGGTTAAAATCCTGGAAAATCCATCTAACCCCGAGCGGGGGCTGGTCTGGGGTGTGAGGCTGGGGCACGGGAATGGAGTTTGAGAGAGGAAAGGGCTCGTTCCCCCTCCCTCCCATCCCTGGGCTCGTTCCTTCCTCTTCTGGCTCGCTCCCCCTCCCCATCCCTGGGCTCGTTCTCCCCTCATCTCTGGGCTCACTGTCCTCTCCTCCTCCAGGCTTTCCACCCTGCATCGAGCTCAGACTTCTCTGCTGCTCCCCAAAAGTTAAATCCGGCCCAGCTGTCTCCACACCGAGCTTATCCAAAGCCTCAAAAAGCTCCCCAGAGCCTCCAGGCACAGCTCCTGGCAGGGATTAAACCCCAAAGTGCCTCGATGGGGATGTTCAGCCCTAAAAATGTGCCCGTGGCTGGGCTGAGCCAGCCCGGGGACTGAGGGATGAAGAGAGGAAAGGGAATTTAATCCTCAGGAGTGGATTAATCCAGGACTGGGGTGCTGTGCTGTCCCGGGGGGTGTAACACGGGCCCCTCCAGCTCCAGGCACTGCAGGAGCAGGGAAATCACCCAAGGGCAGCCTGGAGAGGCTCTCCCAGCTCCAGAGTTATTTTTGGGCTCTCCGTAAAGCAGGGTCATGAACCTCGATCTGGCTCAGCCTGGATCCTCTGGGTTCAGGGAGAGTTCCGAGCTGGAGCATCCCCTGGGCTGGATCTGTGTCCTGAGGGACCCCCAGGACCCTCACACACAGCCCCGGGCACAGCTGGAGTGAATCCACAAGCAGAGCCGGGTGTTTAAAACAACAAACACACGTGGAAAACACAGACGTGGGATGGGGAGTTATTTCTGGGAAGCTCTGCTCTTTCTCCTCGCCCTTCCTGAGCTGTCCAGGCCTGGAAGTGCTGGCCGGCCGGGGATGTGAGCCTGCCCAGCCAAGCCCTGCAGGTGCAGAGAGGCTGGAATCACTCAGGGAGCAGCGGGGTTTGTGCTGCTCTCCCTCCCGGCCGTGGCCCCGGAGTGCCTAAGCTGCTTTTTATTACCCCGAGAAAAGAAACGGCTCCCCAAGCCAGCGAGAGGCACATTAACACTTCCTTTTAGGAAAAAAAAAAAGGGGGGGGGGGGGGGGGATGCAAAGCAAGGCTGGCAAATGTAACGCAGATTCACACTCCAAATTCAGGGAGCGGGGCAGATGCTTCCACAAATGCCGCTAAAAAAAGGGATTTGCTTTAATCAGCGGGAATCAGGAGCGGTTCCTGATCTCATCTCCGCCCCTGGAGTCTCTCCAGGCCGGCCTCAGCTCCACCAGCCCCAGTCCTGGGGGGTTCCTAGTGCCTGCTCCCCCTCTGGGATCCCTGCAGGAATCCTGGTCCTGCTGAGGGACAGCCCAGCCCCAGGCCTCCTTCTGGGCTGAATTTCCCTCTGGAATTCCACGGGGGAACATCAGGACACCGGGAGCCCCTCCCAGCCCTGCCGGGGTGGTGAACGGCTGCGTGGCTGGGCAGAGGATGGGGATCCATCCCAGCTGGGTGTTCCCAGGGATTTGGGGTGGCCGAGGGCACCCTGAGAGCTCAGCTGAGCCTCAAAACCCTCCGGTCCTTCTCCAAGAATGCTGACCACGGGAATCCCCTGCCCTTCCCGGACAGGCTGAGGAGCATTTGGGGCCAGAAGCCCCTGCCCTTCCTGGACAGGCTGAGGGGGATTTGGGGCCAGGAGCCCCTGCCCTTCCTGGACAGGCTGAGGAGCATTTGGGGCCAGGAGCCCCTGCCCTTCCCAGACAGGCTGAGGGGGATTTGGGGCCAGGAGACCCTGCCCTTCCCAGACAGGCTGAGGGGGATTTGGGGCTGAGAACCCCCTGCCCTTCCCGGCCTGGCTGAGGGGGAATTGGAGACGAGCTCCCTGAGGTCTGCACAGGTTCAGCCAAGGGCAGATCCAACCTTCCCCAGCCCAGGACATGAAGGTGTTTGGAATAACGAGAGAGAACCAGAGATTCCCATTCCCTCCTTTCCACCCAGCACGGAGAACCCTGCAGACCCCTCCTGGGCCTGCATTCCCTGACTTCTTCTTCCAGCTGGAGAAACTCATTTTCCAGGCCACTTTTGAACTCTGGATCTCCTCCTGAAGAATGCCAAGTCCTTCTCCCTTTCCTTTCTGACCTTGCCTGGCTCCTAATTTATGACTTCTTGGTGCATTATCATCACTAACTAAAAATCAATACCCGCTCCACATCTGCCGGGGTTTATCTGCAGGGGGATCTGCTGGCTGTCCATCAGCAGGACTGACAGACATCCCTTTCCCTCCCTCCCATCCCTGCCCTCTCCCTTTCCCCTGGCCCAAATCCATCCCCTGGGTTTGCGCTCTGGGCTCAGTCAATTCCAGCCACGGAGCCAGGAGCCTTCAGCCTCATCCCTTGCCTTTTTTGGGGTCACTTTTGGGGTGGGGACGGGCAGGGAGAGGTCCTGGAGTGTCGGGGAGCCCGAGGTTGATGCACAAAGACCCTCCTGGATGAAAGCAGCAGCTCTCCCCTCACCTCCCTCCCTCCTCGGCAGCTCCCCCCGCTCCCCCCGGGACGTTTCATCGCTCACTCTCTCCCCTACTTTAAAAGGAGGGGAGTTAAAAAAATGTAATTAATTCCCTCCATTTCTGAGCTGGCCCTCAGGGCCTCTGGCCGTGGAAGCTGCGGCGGGGGAAATGTGCACCCTTTATGATAAACGGAGGCGGCTTTGGGGAGGGAAGAGCAATTAGGACCTTCCAGATGGGCAATCACTGGCCCGGGAGTGGGGCGGGGGCTGCGGGGACCCCAGGGGTGGGGACAGATAACAGAGAGATAACACAGGGACAACGGGAGGGCAACTGAGTGGTGGCCTTGTCCTGGCAGAGCTTCTCGATGGCTCCTGAGAAACATGGGATGTCCTTGGAGTGACCACAGCTCCTGTCCTGAGGGACATCCCCGAGTGACCACAGCTCCTGTCCTGAGGGACATCCCCGAGTGACCACAGCTCCTTCCTACAGGACATCCCCGAGTGACCACAGCTCCTGTCCTGTGGGACATCCCAGAGTGACCACGGCTCCTTCCTACAGGACATCCCAGAGTGACCACAGCTCCTGTCCTGAGGGACATCCCTGAGTGACCACAGCTCCTTCCTACAGGACATCCCTGAGTGACCACAGCTCCTGTCCTGAGGGACATCCCTGAGTGACCACAGCTCCTGTCCTGAGGGACATCCCAGAGTGACCACAGCTCCCCAGGATCCCCAGGTGATTCCTGGGACACATCCAGGGACATCTGGGGACATCCAGGGAAGGGGCTCCTGGCAGCTCTTTCCTGGGAATGCAGAAAAATCCTCCCTGCCTGGGAAAAAGCTGGGAATGGGATCAGTTGGACCCTTTGGAGCCAGACAAGAAGGAATGGGCAGAAATCCTCCCTCTCCAGAAAAAAAGGCCAGGAATGGGATCAGTTGGACTTTTTGGTGCCACACCAGGCAAGAAGCTCTGGGGAATTCTCTGCTGGAGAGGCTGAATCCTCCCCAGGTTTCAGCTTCTGGGGTGTTCCCGCTCCACTTCCCCGGGCATGGAAAATCTGCCAGCTGGGAAACCTGCTGGATCTCTGGGATTCATGGAGGACAAATGTTGCCCTGATCCTTTTCAGCCTTCTGATGTTTGCATTTTTGTAGTGGAGTTTCTCACAGATTGTCATATAAACATAGTGGTATTTACATTCCCCTATGGAGGAGGGATAATTGATGGATTTCTAGTTTGACCAGTGTGGTTGGAGAGGTGGCAATCTCATCCTCCAATCCCTGGTCATTGTCTAGAATCTATATAAACAGAAGGAGAAAAACAAACTTCCCTCTTTTTGCCCTGACGACTTGCCTGTGTGTGTCATTCATTTCGTGTCCTACAGTGACAGACAAAACTCTCCCAGTTCCTCCAGGAGGCAGCTCAGTCCCTGCCACCCCTGGCTGCTCCAGCTCCTCTCCTCTCCCTGCCCTCCCAGACTGTTTTTGGGAGGACAGTTTTTGGGAGGGCTCCACTTTTCCCGTCTTTCTTTCCCTGCTCCTGGCAGAAGGAAAAACCCTTCCCCACATTAATGCTTTTTGATCTCTGTGGATTCATTTCCACTTGGCGGGAAGAGGAAGAGTCGATTATTCCATACATACATTAAGTGGGAACAGAATGAAGAGGTGACTGTAGGACGGCTGAAAGCTGAAGAAAGAGTTAGGAGGAGATAAATACACTTTCCCCAAAGATCTCCACTTGAAAGGAGGATAAATATATGCAAATATGCCCCTAGGTAGGACTAAAATGACTTGTGTAGCAATCACTAACACTGCACTCACAAAACCCAGCAATTAATTTCGAATATTTTCTAAATCACCGCAGCCAGCCGAACTGGATCCCGACATTCCAAACCGAGCACCGTTAAATTCTCTCTGCGGATCCAGAGGGTGCTCCACACTTCCTACACTTGGGAAAACCTCTGATCCGGGTTTCAATTGCAGCTCTTTGCAGCCAGTGGCACTCCCAGCCAGGTTTTGGAGCAAACCAGAGTTTTGTGGTGGGGTTTGGAGGGCGCGGGGTGACCCTGAGGGTCCTGGAGGGGGTTGGTGGGCGGGGGGTGACCCTGAGGGTCCTGGAGGAGTTTGATGGGTGGGTGGGTGCTCCTGAGGGTCCTGGAGGAGTCTGGAGGGCGGGGGGTGCTCCTGAGGGTCCTGGGGGGGTGTTTTCCAAGCTCAGCGATCCCTCAACCTCCCCCCGGGGTGACCTCGCTGACCTCGAGGCTCTCTCAGGTGTCACCGAGGCCGGGATTGGAGCCTCCACTTGGATTTTGGGGGGATTCAAGGCTGACAAACACCCCAGGGTGTTAATCCCCCCTCCAGGAGCCAAGGGCAGCAGTGGAGGAGCCCCCACAGCCCCTCCTGATATGGCTGGGCTCCACGGCTGCAAAATCCCAATTTCCTACCCCAAAAACCTCCTCTGGAAAAACGTGTGGAGAGCTGGGAATGGGACACGACACTCCCGAATCCTGCATTCCCTAAATCCCTGGGGACACACTGCACCAGAGCCCTCCAGAGCCGTCCCAAACAGCAAACAACCAACCCCAGGAACACCATCAGCACCTTCCCACGACTCCAAACACCTGGGGGACGTCGGGGAAGGGTCTGGGACACGGCAGGTGACATGGAGATGAGCCCCCTGTGCCCTAAAATGGCCCTGCTGAGCTGGGTGGAGGGGAAGCCAGCACACACCGACACGGAGAGGGCTCGGGGAGGTGCCGGGGGTGGGATGGAGCCGGGGATGCGATGGAGCTCGGAGCCACGGGAGGAGGAGGAGGACGAGGCGGTGGGAAGTTGTTACCTGATTGTTCAGGGCTATGGTGAGGTTCCAGCGGGAGCACTGCATCTTGTTTTGGGCACCCTGCTTCTGTAGGGATGTACAAATGACAGACAAAGCTCTGAGGAAAAGGCTCGGAGCTACCTGCAAAGAGCGGGAAGGGCTCGGCTGCGGGGGAGGAGGAGCGGCCTCGGGGCGGGTGCTCCGGGAAGGAGCAGCGGGAATCCCACCGGGAATCGGGAGAACTGAGGGGGCAAAGGTCCGCTGAGGGCTCTGAGAGATCCCGCGGGAGAAGAGGGATTGGAAGGGGAAGAGTAGGAGTTGTGTTAAAAGATGCTTGGTCTGGGGACACGAGCCATGGTCACTGCCCTGGGACAGCAAATTCTGCCCTGGGACACCCATCTCTGCTCTGGGACACCAAACTCTGCTCTGAAATATGAGATATTGTCCTCAGCTTTGGGACACCAGTCTCTGCTCTGGGACACCAAACTCTGCTCTGAAATATGAGACACTGTCCCCAGCTTTGGGACACTAAACTCTGCCTTGGGACAGCAAATTCTGCTCTGGGACACCAGGCTCTGCTCTGGGACACCAAACTCTGCTTTGGGACACCAAACTCTGCTGAAACATGAGCCATGGTCCCTGGTTTTGGGACACCAAACCCTGCTCTGGGACACGAGCCACTGTCCCCAGCTTTAGGACACCAAACTCTGCTCTGAAACAGAAGCCACGATCTCTGGCTTGGGACAGCAAATTCTGCTTTGAGAACCAAGCTCTGCCTAGGGACACCAAACTCTGCTCAAGAACATGAGCCATTGTCCCTGGCTTTGGGACACCAAACTTCTCTGGGACACCACATTCTGCTCTGGGACACCAATCTCTGCTTTGGGACACCACATTCTGCTCTGGGACAGCAAATTCTGCCCTGGGACACCACGCTCTGCTCTGGGGCACCAAACTCTGCTCTGAAACGCAAGATGTTGTCCCCAGCTTTGGGACAGCAACTCTGCTCCAAAACACGAGTGACAGTCCATGGCTTGGGACAGCAAATTCTGCTTTGGGACAGCAAATTCTGCTCCAAAGCATGAGCCATTGTCCCCAGCTTTTGGACAGCAATCTTTGCTTTGAAACACCATTCTCTGCTCCAAAACACAAGCCACGGTCCCTGTCTTGGGACAGCAAATTCTGCTTTAGGACACCAAACTCTGCTCCGAAGCACGAGCCGTTGTCCTCAATTTTGGGACACCAAACTGCTCTGGGACACCAAACTCAGCTCACAAACACAAGCCATGGTCCCTGGCTTGGGACACCAAAGTCTGTTTTGGGACAGCAAATTCTGCTGTGAAACATGAGATATTGCCCCCAGCTTTGGGACACCAACTCTGCTCCAAAACACGAGCCATTGTCCCTGGCTTTGGGACACCAAACTTCTCTGGGAAACCAAATTCTGCTCAGCAACACCAATCTCTGCTTTGGGTCACCAAATTATGCTCCAAAACACGAGCACAGTCCCTGGCTTTAGACAGCAAATTCTGCTTTGGGACACCAAACTACTTTGGAACACCAAACTCTTCTCCAAAACACGAGTTATTGTCCTCAGCTTTGGGACACCAATCTCTGCTCTGGGACACCAAACTGTGCTCCAAAACACAAGCCACAGTGCCTGGCTTGAGATACCAAACTCTGCTTGGAAACAGGAGCCATGGTCTCTGGCACTGGGACACCAATCTCTGCTCACAAACACGAGCCATTGTCCCCAGTTTTGGGACACCAAACTCAGCTCACAAACACGAGCCATTGTCCCCAGTTTTGGGACACCAATCTCTGCTCACAAACACGAGCCACAGTCCCTGGCACTGGGACACCAAACTCTGCCGTGCCCCAGAGGAAAGCAGGAATCAAAGGCTTGGCCAGGCTGGACCCCCAGGGAGGGAACACAAAGATGTTCCATGGGGTGGGCGCTGGGGGAGGCCAGCTGGGTCCCGGGCCATGGACATGGATCTCACCGACCAGCAAACACCAGGAGAGAGGAGCTGCTCCCTCCCAGAGCTGGGAAAGAGCACCTCGACACCCCAAACCCCCACAGGGCTCTGGTTTCCAGGCACTGCTGGGCATCTCTCTGCAGGGAAAGGGAGATTTGTGTTTTACCACCCATCAGCACCCTGGTTTATCTCGTGGCACATCAGCACCGAGTGTTTTCCCTGATTTCATTGGGATTTTGGGACATTTTACAGAGACAAACCAGGATCAAGCCTGGCCTTCCCCTGCTCAGCAAACAGAGCTGCCCTGGCCTCCTGATTTCTGAGTCACCACCAGCAAACCATCCTGGTGCTGCTTTCATCCTCCACGTGTTTAATCCTGTTTCTCCATGGATATTTTGGAAGGGAGAGTCTGGGTGGGAAAACCCCCCTGGTGGAACAGGGAGGACACTGGGACACTTCACCCCGAGGATCTGGGGCAGGAATACAAATCCCTGCTCCTGGAGTTTTGGGACAAAGTCACCTGGGAGAGAAAGCAGGAAGGCAGAGCCATGGAAAACTGGAATTCCCAAACACTCCCAGAGCAGTGGAAGGACTCGAGGTAGATTTGGGGTTGGGAATGGGTTGTGCTTGTGGCTTTTGAGTGGTTTTGGGTAAGTTCAGACCTGCTGGGGGCAGGTGGAGGAGGAGGAGCTTTGGGGGCTTGGTGAGGGACACAAAATGCCAGGAAAGGAAAAAACACAGCCCAAGGCTCCCCATAAACCAGCCCTAAACCTGCCAGAGTGGCACCAAGGGGACCCCACAGGCCTCAGCAAACTCCAGCTGCTTTAGGAACTTCTCTTATTCCTCTGACAAAGCCAGACCCAAATCCACGGCAAGGTCTCCTTTTTACCTCCCCCCTTGTCCCTCCTCTCCCTCCTCATTACCAATCCCATTCCCATTCCCATTCCCATTCCCATTCCCATTCCCTTTCCCATTCCCATTCCCAAGCACTGATAGTGATGCCTCAGTGACAATGATTTCAGCTTTTGTATTTTTCATCTGTTTGTAATCCTGCAGTTCTTTAGTGTACAGCTCTAAACTCCATACACAGTGTCAGCTGCTGTTCTCCCATTTTGGTCAGACACAACAATTCCTCTCTGGGCCTGGGAATCAAGCACACCTCACTGCCTCAGGCCCTGAGAAATGTAACCAAAAGTGAGCTGAGAGGAGCAAACTTGGGGTAAATGACTTCATTACCTGAAGCTGTAATTGGAGGATTAACCCCCAATATTCAAATGAACCAAACTTATCGAAGTGTGAAACCCATGACCCAGGGTCCATTTTTGGGTGTAGCCCCTGGGGGGCCCCAAAATGTACCTGAGGGCCCTTCAGTAGATATAAAGTGCTTTTTATGCCCTTAATTTTGTCTGCCCTCTGTTTTTAGGAAGCCCCAACAGGCATCAGTAGCCGCAGCCCTGCCCCGGGCTCCTCTGCGCCTCCCCCGCTCCCTCTGATCAATCGAAGGCTGTAATCAGTTAAACCCGGCTTAAGCGCGGTGTAAGAGACCCCGCTCAGCCCGCGGGGCCGGGAGAGGTCACGGGGAGATGAAATGAGCCCAGCAAGTGCAGCGCTGGGCGAGCACGGAGCCAAATAAAGGGAAAATCCGGGGCTGAGCTCGCTGTTCTCTCGCTTTCCCCATTCCCGGCGGTTTTCGAGGGGAGGGTTTCTCTTCCCAGCCCGCCCCAAAGGCTGAGCAGGATCCCGGGAGATCCCGGCAGCGCCTCGGCTCCCGTTGGGATTTCTGGGGGATTTTTAAACTCAGGGCCTCTTTTCCCTTCACCCAAAGGAAAATCGCAGCTCCCGAATCCAAGGAAAAGCCTTTCCCAGCCCAGCCACGTGTTCTCCCTGCAGGTAGCATTCCAGGGCTTCAGGAGCTGCTGCCTCACACCAAACCCTCCAAACCCTCACAGAAAACCGGGAATCAGGGGATCGAAGAGCTGCATCCATCACGGAGCAGAGCCTGGAAAATGTGGGGAAGGAAGCAGGATCCTCGCTGGAATCCGGGATAAAGGAGGGCCGGCCCTGGAGCTCAGATGTTGCAGCTCAAACACCTCTTCTTGCTCCCTGGCAAGGTTTTTCCCTTCTCTCCAGAAAGGGAATTCCCGGGGATGGTCCGGGGAAAAGGAGCCCTTTGTGTTCCCTGTTTGCTCCCGCCGTGCCGGATCCCAACAGCCCCAATTCCATCCCGCGCTTCCTAAGGAGGAGCATGGGGAGCCGAGGGGATCTCCGGGCAGGACAGGCACTGCCCACGGGTATTTTCTGACACCCCAGAGCTCATCCCTGCCCCTCAGGAATCCCAGAACAGAAATCCCAGAGCCCATTTCTGCCCC
>JANPWX010025384.1:0-10404 GCA_024734555.1 Trochalopteron elliotii | reverse complement strand
TGTCCCTCAGCTCTGAGCCACCTCCCTGTCCCCCTGTGTCCCTCAGCTGTGGGTCACTTCCCTGTCACCCACGTGTCCCTCCCTGTCCCCTGTGTCCCTCAGTTGTGTCACCTCCCTGCCCCCTCTGTGTCCCTCAGCTGGGGGTCACTTCCCTGTCCATGTCCCTCAGCTGTGTCACCTCCCTGTCCATGTCCCTCAGCTGTGTCACCTCCCTGTCCCCATCATGTCCCTCCCTCAGCTGTGTCACCTCCCTGTCCCCTCCCTGTGCTACCTGTCCCGGAGGTCTCCCTGTGTTTGGGACCCCAATCCCATTCCCTGTTCCCACACGGGCCCTGCACCCTCCGGTGTCCCTGACCCCTCCCAAACTGTCCCCTGCCAGCGTCCCTGAGGCCACCTGGCAGAGGGGAGGGGACATTCCCTGCGTGACACGGGCCCGGCAAAGCGAAATTAAACGATCCTACAGAAAATTCCGGGGCTCGGCAGCGGGGGAGCGGCTCCGAGCGCCGCTCAAGTGGCCAGCGGTGGATAAAGGGCGGCTGTTAATGAGGCCGCCTCCCTCTCCGGGAAAGGGGCCGCTCATTGTCACATCGCCCCGTGTCCCCCGCAGCCCCTCGCGGGGACAGCTGGGCTCGGAATAATGTCCCACCGCGCTGGGATGGCTCTGCGGGGAAAACGTTCACCGGGGGAACGCGGCGTGGGGGAAGGAGGGCAGGAAAAACGGGGGAAAACAGGGGGGTTTAGGCGAAAAAAAAAAAAAAAAAACCACCAACCAAAAAAAGGGCTGGGAAAGGAGACATGAAGCGCGATAAAACCCAGCTCTGCGCTAGACTCTTCTCCGCTGCTCCTCTGGTTTAAAGTGACTCCGCTTCTTATGGAAACGGAGAGGCGGTATTAGAAGAAGAAGAGAAAAAAAAAAAAAAACCACCAAGACACAGAGAGCTTCCTTATCTCATGGAGACAGTTGTCAGGAATCACTTTGACTGAGTCGTTTTGTCTCCATGCTTTTTTTCGCTGTCAAGCAGGCCTCAGGACATGGATCAAAGGAGAGGCGCCGAGCGCTCGCTGAAACTTCTGATCCCTTCTCGGGAACAGACGCGCGAGTGGCAGACAGCTCCTCTCCACATCAAATGGAGGGAGAAGAGAGGGAGCACGGGGAAGGGAGAGGGAGAGGAAAAGCCGGGAGAGGCTCGGGGAGAGAGGGGAGGCAGCCAGGGGCTCGCGGTGCCGCTGCGGAGCTCGGGGAGTGTCCCCTCTGTGTGTCCCCATCGGGAGCAGATGTCCCCCCGTGTCCCCTCGAGGGTCACCGGCAGCGGGGGGGTTCCGGAGGGACCCCCCAGGGCTGCCCCGAGCCGGGCAGGAGCTGCGGACCGAGGGGACAGCCCGGGGTCACCGCAGCGCTGGCCTGGGGGGTGAATTCCTGCCCGAAACTCATCGGTTTGGCCTCTTTCCCCTCAATCCTGAGAACAGCTCCTTGTGATTTCCCAAAACAGCCCCTCCATGCCTCTATTCCCTCTTCCTCCTCAAGCCGGCAGCCGAGGTCATCTCCCAAATTCCCTGTGATTTCCTAAAACAACTCATCCATGCCTGCATTCCCTCTTTCCCTTCAACTCCACAACGAAGATAATTACCCAAATTCCCCATGGTTTCCCATAACAGCCCTTTCAGTCTGTATTTCCTTTCTCCCCAACCCCACAGCCAGGGTAATCTCCCAAATTCCCCGTGGTTACCCAAAACAGCCTCTCCACGTCTGTATTCCCTCTTTCCCTTCAACCCCACAATCAGGGTAATTTCCCAAATTCCCTGTGATTTCCCAAAACAGCCCAAATACAGTCTGTATTCCCTCCTTTCTCTTAATCCTGCAAACCTCTGATTTTCCCGTGATTTTCCTTATGACTCCTCAAAACAACCCCTCCATGTCTGCATTCCCTCTTTCCTTTCAACCCCACAACGAGGATAATTTCCCAAATTCCCATGGTTTCCCATAACAGCCCTTCCATGTCTGTATTTCCTCTTTCCCTTCAACCCCACAGCCGAGGTAATTTCCCAAATTCCCTGTGATTTCCCCAAACAACCCCATCCATGCCTCTATTCCCTCTTTCCCCCAAGCCCACTGCCATCCCCCGTGATTTCCCTGCATGTGCCTGCCCAGGCCCCGTGGTTCACGATCCCCTTCCAGGTACTCATTCCCTGAAACCAGATCCCCCTCATCTCCGAGCTGGGTGGGTTCGGGGGCGAGCTGGGACCCGGCGCAGCTTTGATCCGGCTCTGCTCGCCCCCAGACCCCGCCAGGATCTCCATCCCCCGCCGTAAACTGACCCCGGGCTGGGCTGTCTGAGCAGGCAGCGGCGGCTTTTGGCAGCACCCGGAGATTTCCCCGCACTTCCAGCCCCACACAAAGCGGGGAATCCCGGTGTGGATCGGACCCCGCGCTCGGGAACCGCCCTGTCCTTCCCTGTGGCTCCTGGGTCTCCTCCCTCGGCACTGCCCTGGGCACGCAGCGGCTCCTGCCCGGCCCCGGCACCCCAAAGTGTCTCAGCAATGTCCCTGCTCGGCCCCGGCACCCCAAACTGTGTGAGCAATGTCCCTGCCCGGCCCCGGCACCCCAAAGTGTCTCAGCAATGTCCCTGCCCGGCCCTGGCACCCCAAAGTGTGTGAGCAATGTCGCTGCCCGATCCTGACACCCCAAACTGTCTGAGTATGTTCTCTGCTCGGCCCTGGCACCCCAAACTGTGTGAGCAATGTCTCTGCCCGGCCCTGGCACCCCAAAGTGTCTCAGCAATGTCCATTCCCGGCCCTGGCACCCCAAAGTGTCTGAGCAATGTCCATTCCCGGCCTTGGCACCCCAAACTGTCTGAGCAATGTCCATTCCTGGCCCTGGCACCCCAAACTGTCCGAGCCCACACTGCAGAGACATTCCCTGGCACCCCAAAGTGTCTGAGCAATGTCCCTGCCCAGCCCTGGCACCCCAAACTGTGTGAGCAATGTCCATTCCCGGCCTTGGCACCCCAAACTGTGTGAGCAATGTCCCTGCCCGGCCCTAGCATCCCAAACTGTCCCAGCCCACATCACAGAGCCATTCCCTGGCACCCCAAACTGTCCCAGCCCACACTGCAGAGCCATTCCCTGCCCCTGCTCCTGCCCCACCCCTGGGGTGATGGGAGGGTCGCTCCAGACGCTCTGGCAGCTGACACAACCCCAAAATCTCCCCCACCTCACACCAAAACTCCTCCCAGCATCCAATTGGGATTGATCACATCCCATAAACCTCTCCTGAGGCTTTGGGATTGCACAGCCCTCCTGAGCATCTCCCCGGGATGCTCCAGGGGTGGGTACAGCCCCCAAAGCCCTCCATGTGCCTCTCCAGCAGTGATCCCAGCCGGGATGGGAGGGAATGGGAATTTCCCTCTTCTTTGGCACACACGGATGGCAAAGCGACGGGAAAATCAACCCCGCTGAGTGCTGACCCCTCTCAGACACCCCAGAACTCCGAGAGGGGGTTCGCTGTCCCCTGTGAGGGATTCCCGAGCTGGGACAAGCTGGAATGTCGCCAGGAGAGCCCCGGGCCCGCGGCCACCTGCGGGGCCCATCCCGGCTCCTGTTCCGGCTCGGCACCGCTGGAATTAACCCCACAAACCCTTTCCGGGGCACACAGCGAGGGCAGCCCGTGGCACAAGGCGCTGCGGTGGATTTTCCCCGCCCGGGATGGTTTTCCCCGGGCGGGGCACAGCTGGATCACAGCTGGATTGAAGGGGCACAGCTGGAACGCGCGCCACGGGAACGCGCACCTCGGGAATGCCCCCGCCTCCCAATCCCGATTATTTATTCCTTTCGTTGCATTCTTCGCTTTTAAGCTTTCCCCTTTCTCTCGCTCCCCCCGCTCCGGGGCTGCCTTTTCTCCCCCGATCCCGGTCCCGGGGATATCGCGGCGGCTCCGAGAGCCGGAGGTGGCCGGGAATGCCGGGCAGCGGCTGCGGCATTAATTACAAATCGCTCATTTTCCCTCCGTGCGCTGCCCGCCGCTGTCCCGAGCTCCCTCAGGAACCGGCAGCGTTTGAATCCTCCCGGGCTCCCGGCCAAGCCTCTCTTCCCTCCCCGGAGCGGGGAACAGGCAGGGCCCAGAGGAGAGGGGGTAAAATCCCACCAGTCCTGACCGGATTGCGGCAGGAATTCAGGAATTATTCAGGAATTCCTGTTCCATCCACCCTGCTCCGGCTTTGCTCCCATCGCCACAGCGAGGTCTGGCCGGGGAGGGAGGTTTGAAGGTTTTTGGGGACAGATCTCAGTGTGTCAGCCCTGGGTGCCTTAAATTCAACCTCTGGGGGGTTTATCAGGCACTGCCACACCTCCCTGCGCTTCTCCTCCCTGCTGCCATCGCTCCCGTTCTTCTCCTCAGGGTTTTCCCCACGTTTCTTCTCCTGTTTCTCCCTTATTCCTCCCCAATTTGCGTCCTGAGTTTGCTGCGCCTCGGGGCCCGATCCTGGGCCCACCAAAGGCAGCGCCAAAATTCCCGTGGGATTCCAGGCTCGGGAACGGACTGTTCACTCCCAAATCCTCCCGCGTTCCCGGTATTTTCCTGTCTCAGTAACACACGCAGGGAACAACGTCTGGAGCGGGAATCGCACAGGGACGAGCACAGAATTCGGGTTAAGGGAATAAAATCCTGATTTTTTTTTTGTTCCCGCTCGGTTTGCAGTGGGATGGGAACACCCCAACCAACCGAGGGAACTTACAGAACCTCAGGAGGGAGAACGGAGGGGCCCCTCGGGTATGAATTCCCCCCTTCCCACCCCACTCGGAGTCCTCGGGAATGAGGCGGATCGGGCCGGATCTGTTTTCACACGGGAAGAATGTTCCCTTCACCCGGTGCCGGCAGCAGAGGCGTCAAACTGACAACAGCAGATGGGCTTTGTTGGGTGAAATATATCCCCAAAAAAACCGCCGGAAACTTTAGTGGAAAACCGGGCAGCTTTCCCTGGGATGTGCAGGTTAAAAGTTGAGGGAGACGAAGCCCCAGCACGGAGAGGCTTTGCCCAGAGGAGCCACCGCGTCCCTTCGCCAACCCCTGGCCAGGAGAGGACGGGGATTTATCGGGAGTCCTGCATTCCCAAGGTCGCGGGGAGGATGAGGAGGGGAGGCAAAGCGGCCTGAGGGATGCAGGGGACTGATGAAGGGCACGGCGGAGGGATGAGTAGCCTCTGGAGAAACGGGAATGCCGGGGGATGCGGAGGGGGCAGAGGGGAAGGAAAGGAGGCGCAGCAGCCCCCGGTGTGGGGCGGCAGCCGCCGGGTTAAGGGATGAGGCAGGAACACGTCCCTACACCCGGATAAGCCGGGAAATGAATCCTGATCCGGCCAAAACCAAGCCTGGAAAATTCGAGCCGAGAGAAGGGTCTCCTTTCAGGGAAACGGGGAATCCTTAATGCTTCCTCCCTCAGCAACTGTAATGCCAGGATGTTCCCAATCTGCTTTGAGGGATGGAAAGATTAAGAATAATAAAAAAATTGCAATAAAATATGTGTGAACGAGGGGGTAATTGTGGACAAATGCAGCATTCAAATTCATTTTTCAGCTCTTTTACACACCATTTCAATCTTATTTTCTGCTTGTTAATGAGATCTTGTTGGTTGGGGTGGGCACGGCTGCCCAGTATCGCTCGGGTAATTGCACATAATTTTCTCTCTACCAGTGATTTGCATCAGATTTTTTTTTTTTTCTAATTCTTTGCTATTTAAACCCCCTCCTCCCTTCCCCCCCCCACCCCCCCAAATCTCATCCTCTCCTCCCCTTCTTTCTTCCCCTCCCCTTTCTCCTGGCCCAGCAAGACTCATTTGGAATGCTTATTACAGGCACAGTGTCTCCGACAAAAAAAACGGGGAAAAAAAAAAGGCACCAGACGGAGAAAAGGATTGGTGGCACTGAGGGAAGGGAGAGAGCGTGGCCTCTGAGGAGCCAGCAGGGATCCCTGGGAATCGGGGAAGGAATTCCCAAATTCCCAGAGCCAGGAGGGATCCCTGGAACTGAGGGAAGGAATTCGCAGAGCCAGGAGGGACCCCTGGAATTCAGGGAAAGGAATTCCCAGAGCCAGGAGGGATCCCTGGAAATGAGGGAAGGAATTCCCAGAGCCAGAAGGGATCCCTGGAAATGAGGGAAGGAATTCCCAGAGCCAGAAGGGATTTTTGGAATTGAGGGAAGGAATTCCCAGAGCCAGGAGGGATCCCTGGAAATGAGGGAAGGAATTCCCAGAGCCAGAAGGGATTTTTGGAATTGAGGGAAGGAATTCCCAAAGCCAGGAGGGATCCCTGGAAATCAGAGAAAGGAATTCCCAAAGCCAGGAGGGATCCCTGGAAATGAGGGAAAGAATTCCCAGAGCCAGGAGGGATCCCAAACCCAGTGACAAACCTGGGACTGGGAATCCAACTCCAAGCTCCAGACACTGAGAACAAATTCACTCAGTAACCAAAAAAAATAAAGCCACTGAAAGCCCAGAAGAAAATTAAAGCAACAACTCCGAGGAGGTGAACAAGTTTCTCTTGGCTCTTTGTGTTTCTGGAATTGTCTTTAATCCCCGGAGATCCCGTGGGGTTGTTCGGAGATTCTGAGCTCTCAGGAATAACAAGTTCTGGAAGTGCCTGGAACTGCTGCCTTTTAACTCCACTTTGGGCACTTCCCCAGCCCCACCTGCCCCAAAATGTGATTTTTTTTTTGGCTTTGGAGAGGCCCTTGCCCAAACCCAATGTGCTGCAGGGGACCTTCACATGGATTTAAGGCCCAGGTCTGGATCTCAAGGAGCAGCAGGAATTGTAGGAGGTGAGGCCATGCAACAAACCCTCAAAAAAACCCATGGAAAAGACACTTGAAGGGGCAGAAGAGATGTGGCAGAGGAGGCTGGAGATGAAAAGCAGCAGAAAATATAGAAAAACACCGATTTTTTTGCTGTTTGAGGGGATCTCCCAGCATCAGCCAAAGCAGCCCCACTTCTGTCCTATAATCCTGTAAAGTTTAATTCCCTTATTCCCCCCCTCAGCTCCCAGTGCAGCACACACAGCTCCTGAAGGGTTGGCAGATCCTGATTGAGACAGAACTGGACTTAAAACTGAGTTTAAGGTCAGGCTGGACGGGGTTTGGAGCAACCTGGCCTAGTGGAAGAGGATCAGCGGAGCTTTAAGGTCCCTCCCAAGGCAAATTCTATGGGATGATTCTGACATTCATCAGGATTTGGTTTGTCCCAAGCCTTATCCCAGCTCAGGGAGGGGCAATTCAGGCTGGCAGATCCTGGTCAGGACAGAACTGGACTTAAAACTGAGTTTAAGGCCAGGCTGGACAGGGTTTGGAGAAAGTTGGCCTAGTGGAAGGGATTTGGGATCAGCAGATCCCCTCCCAAACCAAATTCTGTGGGATGATTCTAAGGTTTATGAGGATTTTTTTTTTTGTCCCAAGCCTTATCCCAGCTCAAGGAGGAGCAATTCAGCAATTCAGGCTGGCAGATCCTGGTCAGGACAGAACTGGACTTAAAACTGAGTTTAAGGCCAGGCTGGACAGGGTTTGGAGCAAGCTGGCCTAGTGGAAGCTGTCCCTGCCCATGGCAGGGGGTTGGGATCAGTGGAGCTTTAAGGTCCTTCCCAAGCCAAATTCCCTGGGATGATTCTGAGATTCATTGGGATTTGGTTTATCCCAAACCTTATTCCAGCTCAGGGAGGGACAATTCTAGGCCAGGCCTGGCCTAGGCTGAGCTGGGTGTGAGTTTCAGGGTTTGTTTTTCCTGCCAGGGTGAGGCAAGGCCTGGCTCAGGCTGTCCCAGGGCTTGGCCTTGTTCTCCTGGAGCTCTCCTGAAAATCTCCTGGGAGGGATTCCCAAATGACTGGGGAATGGAATCCTCTGTGGGACAGAAATTTGGGAACATTTCCAGTGTGTTTATGGGATCCCAAGACAGGCACAGCCTCAGTTTCCAGCCCACTCCTGGGAGGGAGGATGGGGAAGAAGCTCCAGGAATCCCACTCCGGTTATAGGGTTACTCCCTCCTTGTGTTTAATGTTCTCCAGGACCTCTGCAGCTCCAGGGATTTGGGCAGATTTGGGATTTGGGATTTTGGCAGTGCCAGCCTGGGGACAGCTGGGGCCACCCCAGGACCTTTGGGGAGCGGGGGGGGATGTTCCTGCTGTACATTCCAAGCTCCTGGGGGATGACACAGGAGCACATCCCGACGGCTGGAGCCAGCTGGACAGGACAGAGGGGCCTGAAATCCCCCTCTGCCAGGGGCTGTCCCAGCACAGATTCATCCCAAATTCCTGCTCCATCCCCAATCCCTGCTCCATCCCCAGTCCCTGCTCCATCCCAACCCCCTGCTCGGGTCACTCCAGGGTCTCTCCTGAAGGTCCTGGAAGGAGCAGGACCTGAGCCACCACCCTGGATCTGGGTTTAACCCTTTGGGACTCTCTCCTGGTCCCAGCTTGGGAAGGGTTTGGGATTTGGGATGGGAATGGTGTTGAGCACAGCCTGGTGGGTTGGGGGTTACTCAGTCCTGTTTATCCCACCCTCACTCAAGGAATTTTCTTTCCCTCCTCGTCTCCTGCTCTGCCACTGGGGAGGGTCCCAAAGAGAACTGGGAGGGGGCAGAGCTGGGACAGGAGACATGAGCTGGCCAAAGGGACGTTCCACAGCATGGAATGTCCCCATTCCCAGGGAACAAACTGGGACAGTCACTGGGAAGAGGTCGGGAAGGGAGGTCTGGCATTGGCCAATAACTGCATTGAGCAGCACTTGGTTTTCCATTATTATTATTATTATTATTATTATTATCTGCAGAATCCTCCCGTTTTTATCATTATTATAATTATTTTAAATACCATTAAATATATAATTTTATAATCATTATTTTTACCATTTTATCATTACTATCATTATCATCATTATAATTGTATTTTACTTCATTCTCAGTCATTGAGCTCTCCTTATTTCAATACAAAAAGCACAAAGTTTGACTTCGATTCTCTTCCCATTCCAGGGCTGGGAGTGAGGAATGGGGGCTGGACAAGGAACTGGGTCAGGCTTAACTTCCAGCTGGGTTTAACCCATGCCACCTTGGCCCAGCTGAGCTGGTGTTTTTGGGGAAGTGTCACAAAATCCATCACTGTGGGATGAAGTAACGGGAGCTGAAAACTCCCAGCTGAGCTCTGGGACTGAGGCAGAGCAGGCTGGGAAAAGGCTCCAGCAGCTGAGCCGGGCTTTGTGTGGCTGGAAAACAGGGAATTAACAATTCCCAGTGAGGTTTGGGCAGAGTTCCTGCAGGATCTGCTCCAGAGGGGGAGCACAGCCGGGAGAACGAACCCACCGTGCCCACACCAAATTCTCACCTTCTGTTTGGGAACAGGGACACTGTGATGCCCACCCCAAATCCCTGTTTTCTGTTGGGGAATGGGAATGCTGCAGTGCCCACCCCAAATCCCCATTTTCTGTTTGGGAACAGGAACCCTGCAGTGCCCACACCAAATCCCCTTTTTCTTTTTGGGAACAGGAATGCTGCAATGGCCTCCCCAAATCCCCATTCTCTGGGAACAGGAATGTTGTAGCAGGCCCCCCAAATCCCCATTTTCTCTTTGGGAACGGGAATGCTGCAGTGCCCACCCCAAATCTCCATTTTCTCTCTGGGAACAGAAATGTTGTGGTTCCCATATTCCCACTCCATCCCAAATCCCTGCTCACTCCTAAACTCCTACTGCATCCCAAACCCCAAATCCCCATTTTCTCCCTGGGAATGGGAACACTGTGGTGCCCACACCAAATCCCTGTTTCCTCTTTGGGAATGGGAACATCACAGTGCCCACCCCAAATCCCCATTTTCTGTTTGGGAATGGGAATGCTGCAGTGCCCACCCCAAATCTCCATTTTCTCTTCGGGAACAGAAATGCCGTGGTCCCCAAATTCCTGCTCCATCCCAAATCCCTGCTCACTCCTAAACTCCTGCTGCATCCCAAACCCCAAATCCTCTTTTTCTCTTTGGGAACAGGAACACTGCAGTGCCCACCCCAAATCCCCTTTTTCTCTTTAGGAACAGGAACACTGCTCTTCTCCTCCCAGATTCCAGCTGCCAGCACAGCCCGTGGATTCCAGCCCAGACACCCAATCCCGGGGTAACCGGATAGGGAGAAAAAGCTGGGAGCTCCCGGCCCCCTCTCCTTGTCCAAAGTGCCAAGAAATCTCCTCCTGCTGCTGCTGCTGCCACGGGAGAAATGAGAAACCAGGCCAGAGACCAATAGCCACCATCCTCTGCTCCCAGCTGGGTTTTTCCAGCCTCCTGAACTCCTCTTTTCCCACCTCCTGAAGTTCTTTTTCCCTGCTCCTGAACTCCACTTTTCCCACCTCCTGAACTCCCTCTTTCCCATTCCCTGAACTCCCTCTTTCCCATTCC
>JANPWX010025383.1:0-10325 GCA_024734555.1 Trochalopteron elliotii | reverse complement strand
TGTCCCTCAGCTCTGAGCCACCTCCCTGTCCCCCTGTGTCCCTCAGCTGTGGGTCACTTCCCTGTCACCCACGTGTCCCTCCCTGTCCCCTGTGTCCCTCAGTTGTGTCACCTCCCTGCCCCCTCTGTGTCCCTCAGCTGGGGGTCACTTCCCTGTCCATGTGCCTCAGCTGTGTCACCTCCCTGTCCATGTCCCTAAGCTATGTCACCTCCCTGTCCCCATCATGTCCCTCCCTCAGCTGTGTCACCTCCCTGTCCCCTCCCTGTGCTACCTGTCCCGGAGGTCTCCCTGTGTTTGGGACCCCAATCCCATTCCCTGTTCCCACACAGGCCCTGCACCCTCCGGTGTCCCTGACCCCTCCCAAACTGTCCCCTGCCAGCGTCCCTGAGGCCACCTGGCAGAGGGGAGGGGACATTCCCTGCGTGACACGGGCCCGGCAAAGCGAAATTAAACGATCCTACAGAAAATTCCGGGGCTCGGCAGCGGGGGAGCAGCTCCGAGCGCCGCTCAAGTGGCCAGCGGTGGATAAAGGGCGGCTGTTAATGAGGCCGCCTCCCTCTCCTGGAAAGGGGCCGCTCATTGTCACATCGCCCCGTGTCCCCCGCAGCCCCTCGCGGGGACAGCTGGGCTCGGAATAATGTCCCACCGCGCCGGGATGGCTCTGCGGGGAAAACGTTCACCGGGGGAACGCGGCGTGGGGGAAGGAGGGCAGGAAAAACGGGGGAAAACAGGGGGGTTTAGGCGAAAAAAAAAAAAAAACACCAACCAAAAAAAAGGGCTGGGAAAGGAGACATGAAGCGCGATAAAACCCAGCTCTGCGCTAGACTCTTCTCCGCTGCTCCTCTGGTTTAAAGTGACTCCGCTTCTTATGGAAACGGAGAGGCGGTATTAGAAGAAGAAGAGAAAAAAAAAAAAAAACACCAAGACACAGAGAGCTTCCTTATCTCATGGAGACAGTTGTCAGGAATCACTTTGACTGAGTCGTTTTGTCTCCATGCTTTTTTTCGCTGTCAAGCAGGCCTCAGGACATGGATCAAAGGAGAGGCGCCGAGCGCTCGCTGAAACTTCTGATCCCTTCTCGGGAACAGACGCGCGAGTGGCAGACAGCTCCTCTCCACATCAAATGGAGGGAGAAGAGAGGGAGCACGGGGAAGGGAGAGGGAGAGGAAAAGCCGGGAGAGGCTCGGGGAGAGAGGGGAGGCAGCCAAGGGCTCGCGGTGCCGCTGCGGAGCTCGGGGAGTGTCCCCTCTGTGTGTCCCCATCGGGAGCAGATGTCCCCCCGTGTCCCCTCGAGGGTCACCGGCAGCGGGGGGGTTCCGGAGGGACCCCCCAGGGCTGCCCCGAGCCGGGCAGGAGCTGAGGACCGAGGGGACAGCCCGGGGTCACCTCAGCGCTGGCCTGGGGGGTGAATTCCTGCCCGAAACTCATCGGTTTGGCCTCTTTCCCCTCAATCCTGAGAACAGCTCCTTGTGATTTCCCAAAACAGCCCCTCCATGCCTCTATTCCCTCTTCCTCCTCAAGCCGGCAGCCGAGGTCATCTCCCAAATTCCCTGTAATTTCCTAAAACAACTCATCCATGCCTGCATTCCCTCTTTCCCTTCAACTCCACAACGAAGATAATTACCCCAATTCCCCATGGTTTCCCATAACAGCCCTTTCAGTCTGTATTTCCTCTTTCTCCCCAACCCCACAGCCAGGGTAATCTCCCAAATTCCCCGTGGTTACCCAAAACAGCCTCTCCACGTCTGTATTCCCTCTTTCCCTTCAACCCCACAATCAGGGTAATTCCCCAAATTCCCTGTGATTTCCCAAAACAGCCCAAATGCAGTCTGTATTCCCTCCTTCCTCTCAATCCTGCAAACCTCTGATTTTCCCGTGATTTTCCTTATGACTCCTCAAAACAACCCCTCCATGTCTGCATTCCCTCTTTCCTTTCAACCCCACAACGAGGATAATTTCCCAAATTCCCATGGTTTCCCATAACAGCCCTTCCATGTCTGTATTTCCTCTTTCCCTTCAACCCCACAGCCGAGGTAATTTCCCAAATTCCCTGTGATTTCCCCAAACAACCCCATCCATGCCTCTATTCCCTCTTTCCCCCAAGCCCGCTGTCATCCCCCGTGATTTCCCTGCATGTGCCTGCCCAGGCCCCGTGGTTCACGATCCCCTTCCAGGTACTCATTCCCTGAAACCAGATCCCCCTCATCTCCGAGCTGGGTGGGTTCAGGGGCGAGTTGGGACCCGGCACAGCTTTGATCCGGCTCTGCTCGCCCCCAGACCCCGCCAGGATCTCCATCCCCCGCCGTAAACTGACCCCGGGCTGGGCTGTCTGAGCAGGCAGCGGCGGCTTTTGGCAGCACCCGGAGATTTCCCCGCACTTCCAGCCCCACACAAAGCGGGGAATCCCGGTGTGGATCGGACCCCGCGCTCGGGAACGGCCCTGTCCTTCCCTGCGGCTCCTGGGTCTCTTCCCTCGGCACTGCCCTGGGCACGCAGCGGCTCCTGCCCGGCCCCGGCACCCCAAAGTGTCTCAGCAATGTCCCTGCTCGGCCCCGGCACCCCAAACTGTGTGAGCAATGTCCCTGCCCGGCCCCGGCACCCCAAAGTGTCTCAGCAATGTCCCTGCCCGGCCCCGGCACCCCAAACTGTGTGAGCAATGTCGCTGCCCGGTCCTGACACCCCAAACTATCTGAGTATGTTCTCTGCTCGGCCCTGGCACCCCAAACTGTCCGAGCCCACACTGCAGAGACATTCCCTGGCACCCCAAACTCTCCGAGCAATGTCCCTGCCCAGCCCTGGCACCCCAAACTGTGTGAGCAATGTCCATTCCCGGCCTTGGCACCCCGAACTGCGTGAGCAATGTCCCTGCCCGGCCCTGGCACCCCAAACTGTCCCAGCCCACATCACAGAGCCATTCCCTGGCATCCCAAACTGTTCCAGCCCACACTGCAGAGCCATTCCCTGCCCCTGCTCCTGCCCCACCCCTGGGGTGATGGGAGGGTCGCTGCGGACGCTCTGGCAGCTGACACGACTCCAAAATCTCCCCCACCTCACACCAAAACTCCTCCCATGCATCCAATTGGGATTGATCACATCCCATAAACCTCTCCTGAGGCTTTGGGATTGCACAGCCCTCCTGAGCATCTCCCCGGGATGCTCCAGGGGTGGGTACAGCCCCCAAAGCCCTCCATGTGCCTCTCCAGCAGTGATCCCAGCCGGGATGGGAGGGAATGGGAATTTCCCTCTTCTTTGGCACACACGGATGGCAAAGCGACGGGAAAATCAACCCCGCTGAGTGCTGACCCCTCTCAGACACCCCAGAACCCCGAGAGGGGGTTCACTGTCCCCTGTGAGGGATTCCCGAGCTGGGACAAGCTGGAATGTCGCCAGGAGAGCCCCGGGCCCGCGGCCACCTGCGGGGCCTATCCCGGCTCCTGTTCCGGCTCGGCACCGCTGGAATTAACCCCACAAACCCTTTCCGGGGCACACAGCGAGGGCAGCCCGTGGCACAAGGCGCTGCGGTGGATTTTCCCCGCCCGGGATGGTTTTCCCCGGGTGGGGCACAGCTGGATCACAGCTGGATTGAAGGGGCACAGCTGGAACGCGCGCCACAGGAACGCGCACCTCGGGAATGCCCCCGCCTCCCAATCCCGATTATTTATTCCTTTCGTTGCATTCCTCGCTTTTAAGCTTTCCCCTTTCTCTCGCTCCCCCCGCTCCGGGACTGCCTTTTCTCCCCCGATCCCGGTCCCGGGGATATCGCGGCGGCTCCGAGAGCCGGAGGTGGCCGGGAATGCCGAGCAGCGGCTGCGGCGTTAATTACAAATCGCTCATTTTCCCTCCGTGCGCTGCCCGCCGCTGTCCCGAGCTCCCTCAGGAACCGGCAGCGTTTGAATCCTCCCCGGCTCCCGGCCAAGCCTCTCTTCCCTCCCCGGAGCGGGGAACAGGCAGGGCCCAGAGGAGAGGGGGTAAAATCCCACCAGTCCTGACCGGATTCGGCAGGAATTCAGGAATTATTCAGGAATTCCTGTTCCATCCACCCTGCTCCGGCTTTGCTCCCATCGCCACAGCGAGGTCTGGCCGGGGAGGGAGGTTTGAAGGTTTTTGGGGACAGATCTCAGTGTCTCAGCCCTGGGTGCCTTAAATTCAACCTCTGGGGGGTTTATCAGGCACTGCCACACCTCCCTGCGCTTCTCCTCCCTGCTGCCATCGCTCCCGTTCTTCTCCTCAGGGTTTTCCCCACGTTTCTTCTCCTGTTTCTCCCTTATTCCTCCCCAATTTGCGTCCTGAGTTTGCTGCGCCTCGGGGCCCGATCCTGGGCCCACCAAAGGCAGCGCCAAAATTCCCGTGGGATTCCAGGCTCGGGAACGGACTGTTCACTCCCAAATCCTCCCGCGTTCCCGGTATTTTCCTGTCTCAGTAACACACGCAGGGAACAACGTCTGGAGCGGGAATCGCACAGGGACGAGCACAGAATTCGGGTTAAGGGAATAAAATCCTGATATTTTTTTTGTTCCCGCTCGGTTTGCAGTGGGATGGGAACACCCCAACCAACCGAGGGAACTTACAGAACCTCAGGAGGGAGAACGGAGGGGCCCCTCGGGTATGAATTCCCCCCTTCCCACCCCACTCGGAGTCCTCGGGAATGAGGCGGATCGGGCCGGATCTGTTTTCACACGGGAAGAATGTTCCCTTCACCCGGTGCCGGCAGCAGAGGCGTCAAACTGACAACAGCAGATGGGCTTTGTTGGGTGAAATATATCCCCAAAAAAACCGCCGGAAACTTTAGTGGAAAACCGGGCAGCTTTCCCTGGGATGTGCAGGTTAAAAGTTGAGGGAGACGAAGCCCCAACACGGAGAGGCTTTTCCCAGAGGAGCCACCGCGTCCCTTCGCCAACCCCTGGCCAGGAGAGGACGGGGATTTATCGGGAATCCTGCATTCCCAAGGTCGCGGGGAGGATGAGGAGGGGAGGCAAAGCGGCCTGAGGGATGCAGGGGACTGATGAAGGGCACGGCGGAGGGATGAGTAGCCTCTGGAGAAACGGGAATGCCGGGGGATGCGGAGGGGGCAGAGGGGAAGGAAAGGAGGCGCAGCAGCCCCCGGTGTGGGGCGGCAGCCGCCGGGTTAAGGGATGAGGCAGGAACACGTCCCTACACCCGGATAAGCCGGGAAATGAATCCTGATCCGGCCAAAACCAAGCCTGGAAAATTCGAGCCGAGAGAAGGGTCTCCTTTCAGGGAAACGGGGAATCCTTAATGCTTCCTCCCTCAGCAACTGTAATGCCAGGATGTTCCCAATCTGCTTTGAGGGATGGAAAGATTAAGAATAATAAAAAAATTGCAATAAAATATGTGTGAACGAGGGGGTAATTGTGGACAAATGCAGCATTCAAATTCATTTTTCAGCTCTTTTACACACCATTTCAATCTTATTTTCTGCTTGTTAATGAGATCTTGTTGGTTGGGGTGGGCACGGCTGCCCAGTATCGCTCGGGTAATTGCACATAATTTTCTCTCTACCAGTGATTTGCATCAGATTTTTTTTTTTTTCTAATTCTTTGCTATTTAAACCCCCTCCTCCCTTCCCCCCCCCACCCCCCCAAATCTCATCCTCTCCTCCCCTTCTTTCTTCCCCTCCCCTTTCTCCTGGCCCAGCAAGACTCATTTGGAATGCTTATTACAGGCACAGTGTCTCCGACAAAAAAAACGGGGAAAAAAAAAAGGCACCAGACGGAGAAAAGGATTGGTGGCACTAAGGGAAGGGAGAGAGCGTGGCCTCTGAGGAGCCAGCAGGGATCCCTGGGAATCGGGGAAGGAATTCCCAAATTCCCAGAGCCAGGAGGGATCCCTGGAACTGAGGGAAGGAATTCGCAGAGCCAGGAGGGACCCCTGGAATTCAGGGAAAGGAATTCCCAGAGCCAGGAGGGATCCCTGGAAATGAGGGAAGGAATTCCCAGAGCCAGAAGGGATCCCTGGAAATGAGGGAAGGAATTCCCAGAGCCAGAAGGGATTTTTGGAATTGAGGGAAGGAATTCCCAGAGCCAGGAGGGATCCCTGGAAATGAGGGAAGGAATTCCCAGAGCCAGAAGGGATTTTTGGAATTGAGGGAAGGAATTCCCAAAGCCAGGAGGGATCCCTGGAAATCAGAGAAAGGAATTCCCAAAGCCAGGAGGGATCCCTGGAAATGAGGGAAAGAATTCCCAGAGCCAGGAGGGATCCCAAACCCAGTGACAAACCTGGGACTGGGAATCCAACTCCAAGCTCCAGACACTGAGAACAAATTCACTCAGTAACCAAAAAAAATAAAGCCACTGAAAGCCCAGAAGAAAATTAAAGCAACAACTCCGAGGAGGTGAACAAGTTTCTCTTGGCTCTTTGTGTTTCTGGAATTGTCTTTAATCCCCGGAGATCCCGTGGGGTTGTTCGGAGATTCTGAGCTCTCAGGAATAACAAGTTCTGGAAGTGCCTGGAACTGCTGCCTTTTAACTCCACTTTGGGCACTTCCCCAGCCCCACCTGCCCCAAAATGTGATTTTTTTTTTGGCTTTGGAGAGGCCCTTGCCCAAACCCAATGTGCTGCAGGGGACCTTCACATGGATTTAAGGCCCAGGTCTGGATCTCAAGGAGCAGCAGGAATTGTAGGAGGTGAGGCCATGCAACAAACCCTCAAAAAAACCCATGGAAAAGACACTTGAAGGGGCAGAAGAGATGTGGCAGAGGAGGCTGGAGATGAAAAGCAGCAGAAAATATAGAAAAACACCGATTTTTTTGCTGTTTGAGGGGATCTCCCAGCATCAGCCAAAGCAGCCCCACTTCTGTCCTATAATCCTGTAAAGTTTAATTCCCTTATTCCCCCCCTCAGCTCCCAGTGCAGCACACACAGCTCCTGAAGGGTTGGCAGATCCTGATTGAGACAAAACTGGACTTAAAACTGAGTTTAAGGTCAGGCTGGACGGGGTTTGGAGCAACCTGGCCTAGTGGAAGAGGATCAGCGGAGCTTTAAGGTCCCTCCCAAGGCAAATTCTATGGGATGATTCTGACATTCATCAGGATTTGGTTTGTCCCAAGCCTTATCCCAGCTCAGGGAGGGGCAATTCAGGCTGGCAGATCCTGGTCAGGACAGAACTGGACTTAAAACTGAGTTTAAGGCCAGGCTGGACAGGGTTTGGAGAAAGTTGGCCTAGTGGAAGGGATTTGGGATCAGCAGATCCCCTCCCAAACCAAATTCTGTGGGATGATTCTAAGGTTTATGAGGATATTTTTTTTGTCCCAAGCCTTATCCCAGCTCAAGGAGGAGCAATTCAGCAATTCAGGCTGGCAGATCCTGGTCAGGACAGAACTGGACTTAAAACTGAGTTTAAGGCCAGGCTGGACAGGGTTTGGAGCAAGCTGGCCTAGTGGAAGCTGTCCCTGCCCATGGCAGGGGGTTGGGATCAGTGGAGCTTTAAGGTCCTTCCCAAGCCAAATTCCCTGGGATGATTCTGAGATTCATTGGGATTTGGTTTATCCCAAACCTTATTCCAGCTCAGGGAGGGACAATTCTAGGCCAGGCCTGGCCTAGGCTGAGCTGGGTGTGAGTTTCAGGGTTTGTTTTTCCTGCCAGGGTGAGGCAAGGCCTGGCTCAGGCTGTCCCAGGGCTTGGCCTTGTTCTCCTGGAGCTCTCCTGAAAATCTCCTGGGAGGGATTCCCAAATGACTGGGGAATGGAATCCTCTGTGGGACAGAAATTTGGGAACATTTCCAGTGTGTTTATGGGATCCCAAGACAGGCACAGCCTCAGTTTCCAGCCCACTCCTGGGAGGGAGGATGGGGAAGAAGCTCCAGGAATCCCACTCCGGTTATAGGGTTACTCCCTCCTTGTGTTTAATGTTCTCCAGGACCTCTGCAGCTCCAGGGATTTGGGCAGATTTGGGATTTTGGCAGTGCCAGCCTGGGGACAGCTGGGGCCACCCCAGGACCTTTGGGGAGCGGGGGGGGATGTTCCTGCTGTACATTCCAAGCTCCTGGGGGATGACACAGGAGCACATCCCGACGGCTGGAGCCAGCTGGGCAGGACAGAGGGGCCTGAAATCCCCCTCTGCCAGGGGCTGTCCCAGCACAGATTCATCCCAAATTCCTGCTCCATCCCAATTCCTGCTCCATCCCCAGTCCCTGCTCCATGCCAACCCCCTGCTCGGGTCACTCCAGGGTCTCTCCTGAAGGTCCTGGAAGGAGCAGGACCTGAGCCACCACCCTGGATCTGGGTTTAACCCTTTGGGACTCTCTCCTGGTCCCACCTTGGGAAGGGTTTGGGATTTGGGATGGGAATGGTGTTGAGCACAGCCTGGTGGGTTGGGGGTTACTCAGTCCTGTTTATCCCACCCTCACTCAAGGAATTTTCTTTCCCTCCTTGTCTCCTGCTCTGCCACTGGGGAGGGTCCCAAAGAGAACTGGGAGGGGGCAGAGCTGGGACAGGAGACATGAGCTGGCCAAAGGGACGTTCCACAGCATGGAATGTCCCCATTCCCAGGGAACAAACTGGGACAGTCACTGGGAAGAGGTCGGGAAGGGAGGTCTGGCATTGGCCAATAACTGCATTGAGCAGCACTTGGTTTTCCATTATTATTATTATTATTATTATTATTATCTGCAGAATCCTCCCGTTTTTATCATTATTATAATTATTTTAAATATCATTAAATATATAATTTTATAATCATTTTTATCATTTTATCGTTACTATCATTATCATCATTATAATTGTATTTTACTTCATTCTCAGTCATTGAGCTCTCCTTATTTCAATACAAAAAGCACAAAGTTTGACTTCGATTCTCTTCCCATTCCAGGGCTGGGAGTGAGGAATGGGGGCTGGACAAGGAACTGGGTCAGGCTTAACTTCCAGCTGGGTTTAACCCATGCCACCTTGGCCCAGCTGAGCTGGTGTTTTTGGGGAAGTGTCACAAAATCCATCACTGTGGGATGAAGTAACGGGAGCTGAAAACTCCCAGCTGAGCTCTGGGACTGAGGCAGAGCAGGCTGGGAAAAGGCTCCAGCAGCTGAGCCGGGCTTTGTGTGGCTGGAAAACAGGGAATTAACAATTCCCAGTGAGGTTTGGGCAGAGTTCCTGCAGGATCTGCTCCAGAGGGGGAGCACAGCGGGGGGGACGAGCCCACCGTGCCCACACCAAATTCTCACCTTCTGTTTGGGAACGGGGACACTGTGATGCCCACCCCAAATCCCTGTTTTCTGTTGGGGAATGGGAATGCTGCAGTGCCCACCCCAAATCCCCATTTTCTGTTTGGGAACAGGAACCCTGCAGTGCCCACACCAAATCCCCTTTTTCTTTTTGGGAACAGGAATGCTGCAATGGCCTCCCCAAATCCCCATTCTCTGGGAACAGGAATGTTGTAGCAGGCCCCCCAAATCCCCATTTTCTCTTTGGGAATGGGAATGCTACAATGGCCACACCAAATCCCCATTTTCTCTTTGGGAACGGGAATGCTGCAGTGCCCACCCCAAATCTCCATTTTCTCTCTGGGAACAGAAATGTTGTGGTTCCCATATTCCCACTCCATCCCAAATCCCTGCTCACTCCTAAACTCCTGCTGCATCCCAAACCCCAAATCCCCTTTTTCTCTTTGGGAATGGGAATGCTGCTGTGGCCACCCCAAATCCCGTTTTCTCCCTGGGAATGGGAACACTGTGGTGCCCACACCAAATCCCTGTTTCCTCTTTGGGAATGGGAACATCACAGTGCCCACCCCAAGTCCCCATTTTCTGTTTGGGAATGGGAATGCTGCAGTGCCCACCCCAAATCTCCATTTTCTCTTCGGGAACAGAAATGCCATAGTCCCCAAATTCCTGCTCCATCCCAAATCCCTGCTCACTCCTAAACTCCTGCTGCATCCCAAACCCCAAATCCTCTTTTTCTCTTTGGGAACAGGAACACTGCAGTGCCCACCCCAAATCCCCTTTTTCTCTTTAGGAACAGGAACACTGCTCTTCTCCTCCCAGATTCCAGCTGCCAGCACAGCCCGTGGATTCCAGCCCAGACACCCAATCCCGGGGTAACCGGATAGGGAGAAAAAGCTGGGAGCTCCTGGCCCCCTCTCCTTGTCCAAAGTGCCAAGAAATCTCCTCCTGCTGCTGCTGCTGCCACGGGAGAAACGAGAAACCAGGCCAGAGACCAATAGCCACCATCCTCTGCTCCCAGCTGGGTTTTTCCAGCCTCCTGAACTCCTCTTTTCCCACCTCCTGAAGTTCTTTTTCCCTGCTCCTGAACTCCTCTTTTCCCACCTCCTGAACTCCCTCTTTCCCATTCCCTGAACTCCCTCTTTCCCATTCC
>JANPWX010025381.1:17500-20465 GCA_024734555.1 Trochalopteron elliotii | reverse complement strand
AGTGTGTCACCTTGGGGTGGGGTCCTGCAGCCCCAGGGTGGCCCTGCAGGGGTTCAGGAATGCAGCTGCAGGGATGTTTCCATCACCTCCACCTTTGGAGCACACAGTGCTCAGAGTGAATCCTGCCCTTAAACGCACAGAGTTCTGCAAATGCAAAATCTCAAAGCTGCCTCTGTCTCTGCAGCAGGGAGCAGGAGAGGGAAAGCTGAGTTCTGGAGTGGAGATGCCATTGCAAAGGAACAGAGCTGGCATTTCCTGGGGGTGGAGGTGGTGGAGACCTGTCCTGAGCCTTCTCTGGGTGGTGGCTTTGCCCTGTTATTCCACTGGGGTCGGTACTTGGCCACTCAGAAATTCCAGCTGGAAAACAAGACACCTGGATTAATCACCCGAGGTAATAATGTAGCTGAAAGCTGGGAACAGCTTCCCTGCTCCCCTGTTAACACAAATAAACTGCCTCTAATAAATGGCATTGTCTGCAGGTGGTGCTTTGTGCAGTGAAATAAAGGCAAAAGGCGTTTTATGCTAAAAAGTCCTGCAAGTCTGGGGCAAACCCTGATGCTGTGTAGGATGGGGCAGGTTTTGGTAGCACAACAGTCTTAAATTAATTTTAAAATGCTCAAACAGTGAAAAAACAAAGTGTGTGTCTTGCATTCTACTAACTTTTCTAGAAAAAAACAGCTGTTTTTCAGCAGGTTAAATGAAAAAACCAAAGCATGGAGCCCTCACTGGAGCTGTTTTCAGCACTGCTGTAGCTGCCTGTTGTCCTCCTGCTGCTGGATTGGGCTGAGATCAGGTGGGACATTTCTGCCTGGTGTAGAACAAGGCAGGGAAACCTGGTTTACTGCTGGATTTGACATCTGCTGTATTCCCTGGGCAGAGCAACTTCCACCTCAAACCAAGCTTCACTTCCCAGAATTTCTGCTGAAGTAAAATTTGATGTGTTTAACTGGTATCACCACGTCCACTGGTGGAAAATAACAGGGCAGGAGTGAACAGCAAGGATTCCTTGGATGTTTTACCAGGGAAAATAGTTCCAGACACAGATGGAGATGCTGGGGAGTGGTGGGATGTGGCACAGTGGGTCCAGAGGCTGTGTTTGGCTGCAGAAGCAGAGCCCTTAAAAAAAAAATTAACATTCAGGTGTTGAAAAATAGTAGATACAAAAGAGAAGGGCAAGGCTCACCTAAAATGAGCTCCTAGAACAGTTCAGATGGTTTCTGCAGGTTCAGTTCATTTTTTGATGCAGGTGTTGTTCAGGTTCTGGCTTTGTGCTTGGAGCAGGGGCTGAGGAAGGGGCAGTGACACCACAAGGATGTTTTCATGAGCAAAGGGGTTTGTTCCTGTGGTCCTGTAGGCTTTTCCTTTGGACCTGTGCTCCACAACGTTCAGGTGAAGGATAGAATATTTGTATTTCCAAACCCACAGTAACAGGTTTCACCTATCCTGCAGGATGGAGGGAAGTGAATGTATAACAAACAGTAATTTTGGCTCAGTGAGTGAGGGAAGGCCTTCAGGATTCTGCTATTAACAAATGTTTAAGGGGAAAAAAAAAACGCAAGTAAAAGTCATGAGACCTTTTCCAGGCCACATGAAGAAAAACTATTTCCAATATATTGAACAGATTTTTTGTAAAGAAAAATATTTTCACTATTGAACAGCTTTTGTACAGTTTCAGGAGAATTTCTCCACTCCTCTCTAACTGGCATTGTTAAAATAATAACCTGAATTTACTGGACAGCAGGATTTCTGTGTTGTACCCAAAGTATAATTTCTGTGTTGCTAATCTTGCATCTGGAATGTGACTGTGGGGTTCTCCTGGCTCTGTGTGTGTCCCTGGGCATGGGTTTGCTTTGTGTCACCTCCTGCTCCCCTGCACGGCACAGCCAGGCCTGCAGTGCCAGGGACAACTGCATGTGCTCCCCCAGCAGCTGCACCTGCACATGGGAACCTGTGCAGTGCTGGTTTATCCCTCCTTCTGTCTGCAGGAATGTTGGCTTTGCTCTTTGGGGTTTTTATGTGAATGTACCGTGGGAAGAGTTGTGTGATGTCACTGTCTTGCTGTGCTGATCTGGGATGGAAAAGCAGGAATGGGAATTTTATTATTTTTTTTTTTCTTGTGAAGTGCAAGATGACTGGATTTTCTGTGGGTATTTTGTATTTTGGATAACCTGTCCCTGTGGGGAGGGGGGATCCATGCAATGTCTGGGTGTGTATAAATATGTGTATAGACACACTGCAGGTTTCCTCGTGGCACTTAGGTCTGTTGTCAGGTTCCTGTGGCAGCCTGGGCTGTTCCATGCTGTGTTTGAAGCTGGATGGTCACTTTTATAACTGTCTTGGTGTTTTCCTGCCATTATTTATTACCTTTGATATCTGGAATGAGCCGCATGCGTTTATTGAGCAATAAGAGGATGTATTTAATGTGCCTTGTTTTTAACTGAGTAAGGACTGAAAGCATGAATCAATAAAACTGGTTTAAAACCCTCCTTTTGCTGCCAGTTTGTTGTGGCAGGTGCAGAAATACCTCGGAGTCTCCCTGAAGAAGTGTCTTTGGGAAGGAGGGCGTGGGGATGGATGTGTTGAGTAAACAGAACCCAGTTTCCCCTCTGAGCTCAGAGCTGGGTGCTCTGCAGGTTAACATGGAAGTGAGGAGTGGGTGCAGCCCTTGGCACTGCGGGAGGGGACAGGGGAGGGATCCTGCACTGCCCTCTCAGGCCGGAATGGCAGCAGCCCCCAGGGCTTTGGCTGATATTTACATTTTCCACCTGGGTTTTCACTGCCAGGAGCAGTCCCCACACAGGGACGGGTCCGATCCTGACCCAAACCAGTGAACAGCAGAGATTTCCCAATCCATGTGGATCGTGTTCCATGTCAGGTGAGCCCTGGGCTGCCACGTGCTGATGGATGTTCTGACAGAGCAGATCCATTTTCCCTGTCAGGGAGTCAGCAGCTCCGTCAGCAGCGT